>PVJA010014950.1:0-46358 GCA_004027025.1 Myocastor coypus
TTTTTTTTTTTTTTTTTTTTTTTTTTTTTTTTTTTTTTTTTGTATCTTCCAGGGTCAAATCCCCTCAGGATTAAGTTTGGGACCATAGACAGTACTTTGTAGAATTGTTGTTAGTGTCAGCCTTCGGGACGAGTCACGGCCATTGCTTGGCCATTTTGCTTGGTTTCATCCTTGGTTCCTCCATAATGCGCCTTCTTTCTTCTTGGGTTTTGCAGCTACTGGAGCCTCCAGCTCTTCAGATGCCCACTGTGGGAACTCTTGCCTCTGCTCCTGCTAGTCAATCTTATAATCTCTTTTGTACAACTATATTTTGTTTTCTATTGATTATGTTCTATAAAGAACCTCAAAATAGCTGTAGCTGAGAGGATATCTATGTAGGAAATGTTTTTATCATTATCAGAAAACTTGCTATAAATAAACCATGATGAAGTATCTCTGGAATTAAAATCTAAAAGGAATTGCAACCTTGAAAATAACTGTGGAATTGCCAAAGGGTTTAAATCAAGATTTGAGTTAGGATCTGTCTTAGGAGAGCCCTTGAATCTTCCAAGCTTTAGCCTTCTCAAATGTAAGGTGGAGATGCTAACACCCATTGTTTGCAGAGGTTGTGTGTCATCATGCAGGTAGCCTGCCTACCATGATGGCCACGCTGCAGCAGCTGCTCAGTCAATGCCAGTTGCGCTGATTCTTCCCCTATCTGTGTTTTCTCTTAAACTACAGCCAAGTAACTATGCTTGGGTGAGATAAAAGGGAAGGCTTCCTGGTGGTATTATAGAAATGGTGATTTTAAAAAAGCTCAAAACAAATAAACTCTTTGCTATGAAAGACTATCATAACAGAAAGAAATCCTAGAAGAATCTAGAAGCCTGGTTACAATATTGATGACTGATTGGATATTCCCAACTGACAAAAGATATCATTCAAGAATATAATCAAAGGCCAGAGAGAGCTCAGCAGCACAAATGCCAGGCTGGTAAGTACAAGCCCCTGAGTTCAATTTTCAGTATCAAAAAAAAAAAAATCGATTTATGTCATTTTAATCAAATAAGGTATGACCTGAAATTTGAGAAAGAACTAACACCTCGTCTAGGCAAAAATCAAGTTAGTCACTCACATCCTCAGATCAAAGTTCATTTGGTAAAATCAGAAATTCTATGTTATAGCCACAGATATTCAAAGAATTTGAATCAGAGACCTTGATTTAAAAATTAGTAAGTATGTATTTTTGATTGGAAATATCTTAAAGTATTTCACAGATGCCTTTATCAACCTCTAACACCAACAACAACAGAATTCTATGGTTCTGAGTATTTTTCAAGTGTCTTCAAACCCACATTTTAAGTATCTATTTGTTTCCATCCTAAAAGATAAAGAAGCATATATTAATATTCCCATAGCAGTGGTAAGCACAGAGAAACTGTGGTTAGTCTTTGTTTGTTTTATTCTTTTTGATGCAGTCTTAGCAAACAGGTCAGACTCACAGTGATCCTCCTGTCTCAACCTCCCCAGCACTGAGATTACAAGCATGCGCCTCCACGCCTAGGGTTCCTGGGCAGGCACAGCACACCTGGAGCCGGCACAGCATGTGATACTAGGGGTCAGACTGGGGCCCTTGAACTTGTCAGGCAAGCACTTAGGGCACCAGCCCCTATGTGATCAGTTTAAGAAACTTCATTCGAAATTGATAGCAAAATTAGCTCTACATCTTAGCTCTCTCATCAGCTTTATTTTCACATAACACATAATAACTCTTGTCTTATCCATAATTGCACTTAGCAAGTATTTTTGAGCATCTAGTCAACCAAGATAAGTAATTCAATCTGCCCCAAGTATGTATGTACGATCCAGTATGTATGCAGATATGTAGAAGTGACATCAAACATAAGAATGGTTAAAAAAAATATGCTCTGTGAACTGGAAGGAGGATGAGGTCATATCAGGAAGACAGGACAGAAGCAGGCAGCATTCCAAGTAGGCACTGAGATGAGAGGGACATTTCAGCAGGAAGCCTGGAGAAAGAAAATCTGAAGAGTGAAGGTTATGGAATACTTGGAGGTGACTTCAGGGTTCACAAAGGGGAGACAGGGCTGGAATGTGAGCATCCTGTTTCCAGGAAATGCAGTACATTAACATGGAAAATGAGATTGATTCCATACTGTAGAAACATTTGAATGCCTGGGTGAGGAGTTTGCTTTTAATGACATAAACATTGGAGAAACTTGATAAAATGAGGAATATCAGCTTCAATGTCTGCAGCTCTCTCAGCAGTGGGATAGTCCTTCCAGTCTCTCACATTGAAGTCTGCATGTAGCTCTTTACATGTTTGTTTGTGCCAACCTGAAAGCTCCTCAAGAATAAAAATTATATGCTGGTCATCACTAAAAGTCAGTAGCAAGGTTGTTATGCAAATTTCACAGTAAACACTTCATGAGAATATTTGGAGTTAGCAAGTAAATGTGAGAGAACTGTTGGGTGGGTAACCGAGCTAAAGAACTGGCCTTGGAAGAGAATAGGAAATAAAGGAACAAATACAGGAAATGAAGTGGAAGAAACCAACAGGTCCAAAATGACCGGATAAGAAACAGGAAAAATGATTAGACATGACTTTGGAGCCTTGCTTCAGAGTGACTGGGAAGATGGTGAGTACCAAAGCAGGGAAGTTAGTGCTGATTGGTGGTAGGGGCTAAGAAAGGTGAACAGGGCATCAGTAGACTGCCATAGATTTGGCTGAAGAATCCCAGGTGCATGACTGTACTATGTTGCAAATGGAACCCAGAGCAAAATGCTTTGGTCCAAACAACCCAAAGTACATTGCATTCTTTCAAGTGTGGTTGAATAAAAACTCTTCTTTGATACAGTTCAAGTTTTAAGGATCATGACAACTATTTAACAGTATCAACAGTGGAACCTGGGGAGAACACTAAAAATCAGGCTACTGACTCAACAACCGATGATAGCTCATCTCAGCTCAAATCCACCACTGTTACTATGTCATCGAATTTGTTCTTCTTTGGCTCTGTAGTGCCTACTCTGCACTGTGGTTAATCCCTTCTAATGCACTTTCCATCTCAGTTACTGTGTTTTTATCTCTAGACATTCTATTTCAGTCATTTTTCATGTTTCAACATAGCAAGTTCGACCCTCTAGCTTCTTGAATATATGGAACAGTGATGCTGATTTTTAAATGCCTTTGTCTATGATTCCATATCGCTGTCGTTTTGAGTCCATTTGTACATTTGATTTATTTTCTCCTCACTGTTAGTGTATCTGACTTCTCTCTGTGCCTAGAAATTTTTATTGGATGCCAAACGTTTTCAGATGGACCTTGTTCAGGGCTGTGTATTTTGTGTCCCTGGGGACATTCTTCTGTGGCACAGTTGAATTAATGAACATGGCTTGATTCTTTCAAGTGTTGCTTTTTAGCTTAGTTGAACAGAATAACAGTCTAGGTTTCTTTTTTCCCTGCTACTCAGGTAAGACCCTTTTTAGGGTTCTCAGTGATGCCCCACATATAATGAGGTTTTTCCACTCTCACTTTGGGAAACAGGTCTTATTCCCAGTCTGGGGGGAGGGGGGGAGGGGGTCCTTCAAGTACTGCTCTGTCTAATCCACTTGAGCATCTCTTCACCAGCTTAGAGCACTTTCTTCTCTTTGCAGCTGAGTATGAGGGCACACTTCCTCCAGATCTCTGTATGGCTCTCCTTTTCTGGGTTCCGCCCTGCCAGCCCTAGTGGTCTCATCTCACCCTGGCTGTCTCAACACAGATAAGTGGTGCAGCTTTCTGTGTGCGCCTCACTGTCATGCAGTCTGGAGAGTTTCTAAAGGAGGCAAATAGGGTGGTGGAGCAACCCAAATGAAGTCTGGCCTCCTTCGCTTTCTTTCTGTCAGAAATCATGGACCTTGGTGACATGATGTTCCATCCGGTATCTAGAGGTGTTTTTGTTTGTTTGTTTGTTTGTTTGTTTGTGTTTCATTGTCCTAGTTTTTAGTGGTTTCAAGTAAAAAAGGAAAACCCAGTCCCTATTACATTATCTTGGCTGGAAGGAGGATCTTTCAAGTACGATCGTTAGAAACTGCACTTAACATCTAAAAACTGAGGTATGATGCTGTTAGGACCCCTCAAAATCCTCCCCCTTACTTCAAACACACTCACCCCACCCTCCAAGCCACTTTCTGAAGCAGTCCTGGAAGCCTCTTTCATGTTAGTTGTGCAGTCCTTACTGCCTCTATGTCCTGAATCAAGTCAACATATTTACCTTTTATGGTCATTGTGACAGTGGGAAAAAAGCAGGTCCATAATATCACGTCCAGTGGACAAAGTGGACCAGGAACCACTGAGTGGCTTCGCAACTGTACCTTTCTGCTGGATGCACTGGGCAGCAATGCCCACTGTATTTTTTTTTTTTTTTTATCATATCTCAGAATGGCACTTGTGAAAAGCTATTTTCAGAACTGCTTAGAAAGTGATAAGATGGATGCTCTAAGCGTGTTCAAAGTGAGAGGGAGGGTCTTGAGGGGAATTAATAACAAAGTGTCTTTTATTGTGATACTTTTTAAATTTGCATTGTCACTGTACTTTGCATTCACCACTGCCATAACATATATCAAGACATAATCCAGAACTTGGAGGTAAAGTTTTAAAAGGAAGTCTACTATAAAACTTAAATCTTCTAAAGCTTGTCGTTCTAATAATTGAGATATCTTTGTGAGGAAAAACAAAAGACAAACTTGGATGTGTAGATTCTGTAAATTTTGTGACTTTTTCACTTCGCAATGATCTGAAATTCTGAGCTTTGGAATATGGTGGACGAATCATATTAATAAAAAATTTTGAGATAATTCTGTAAATTGTGGGGAAAATCCTATCCTTTAGAATCCCTTCCTTCGGGGCTGGGGAGATAGCTCCGTGGCACAAGTGCCTGCTGGGCAAGTGCAAGGTTGTGAGTTCGAACCCCAGTCCCGCAAAAAAAAAAAAAAAAAAAAAAAAAAAAAAAAAGAATCCCTTCCTTAACAAAAAGTCTTACATCAGGTAGTCTGGTATGGCTCATTATATAGATAGATAGATAGATAGATAGATAGATAGATAGATAGATCGATAGATCAATAGATAGATAGATAGATAGATAGATAGATAGATAGATAGATAGATGAATATAAAGGGAATGCAAATACAAAAACACTGAGATAACTGTGACATGATTCAAGGCATTGATATATAAAAATATATTTGTTACATATTTTTGCATGTGTGTGCTATATGTGTGTGCATATATAGCATTTGCACACGTATGAACATGTGCATACATTGATTTAAAGACCGTAAGGGAGGCTCTGAAGCCCCTGCAAAGTAATTTCTTGACATGGACACAGATTCCACAAGTTCCCATTGTCCATCAATTTGTTTACCATGCTTTTATGTGTTATGTACTTTACTATATGCTTATTTTAATACATGACTATAAGTGAATTTTTAAAATTATATGAAAACCATGAGATGGTTGAGTTTAGTCGTAAATTTTAAAACTGAAACGTTAAGTAATTACATAGTTCATAAAAATACAGCATAGCTGTGTGTGGTGAGGCAAGCCTGTAATCTAGCTACTCAGGAAGATGAGCTAAAGGACTAGTAGCTTACGGTCAGCCTAGGCAACATAGAGACCCCATTTGCAAAGAAAAGTACTCAACAATACATAATATATCAAGGCTATGTGTGAGCTTCCATAAAAGTTGGTAAGATACTTTCCTATATGTCTTTTTATGACTAAGGAATCAATATAATTACATAATTTTCACTTTCATTTGGGAGGTAGGAAACAGGCTTGAAAAGATAAGCCACATATTTTAAAAGTCTCATTGTTATTTCTTGTTAAAAGCAATAAAATTATTTTTAAAATATCATATACAATAAGGATTCAATCATATGAGAGCCATTGTACCATAATCTTATATTATTTTCAACTTCAATGTAGTATGTGAAGTAATAAGGCAGATTCTGTTGTTTTTTCCAAACATCTATTCTTCCACTTTTTCCTTGTGAGTAGACTCTAAATTTTTCATTAGCCATCTTCCAAAAAAGAATTGGTGATGACCATCCCCAACTCTGTGGGATAACACCCAATTAATTTAAGCCAATTATTATACTACATTCCCTTTCCAATGATTGGTTATGAAAGAGGAATGTGATCTATCTCATCAATGATTTGTAAGGCAAAACTTGTTGTAAGTCGTATTATGTAAAGTCATAATGCTTGAAGCTACTCAGACATCTCAGTAAGGCTGAGGATAAAAGGAATGTGATGAAGAAGGAAAAATAGATGGATGAAAAAGAGAAAAACCCAGACTTCTGCATGAAATTGTTGAACCCTAAAGCCAAACCTTAAAATAGCCTCTGTCTCTGTACCTCTTCTTACATGGAATAATAAATTCTTATTGTTTGAGCAATTTTGAATTGGTTGTTTCTGTTACCTGAATCCAGAAACATGCTAAGCTAATTATTTTCTCGCCTTTCCTAGTTCAACTCTGATTAAAAGTTCTAGGAGATAGATATTGGTTCCATTTTTTCAGGAAATGACTCAAAAACTGGTCTATTGTTTCCATAAGTTCATGAAATTAGCTGCACTAAGGGTAGAATCCAATCCATGAGTTAAGTCACATGCTCAACTCTGCAATAGAATCCTTTTTCAAAAGATGATGAAGATTCAGTCACATGGGATTATTAAAGCTACTTAGTTGCCACCATTTTAACTAGTGAAAATCAATGGCCTTTTCTCTTTTCTGCAAGCCTCAGACAAAGTCCTTCAGGGCAAAATTCACATCTCCTGATACTCAGCACCCAATTCTGTCATCAAGAGTTCTTGAAAGCTAAGGAAGCTCAAGTAGTTCTCTCCTTGGGAAAGTACTTCCTAACAATGAAATTAGTGCAGAAAAACACAGATGAACAGCTGTAAGAATGGCTGGATCTTGGGCAAAAGGGATCTTAAAGAAAATGCCAGGTGCTCCAATACAGCAGATGTGTCACCGGTCTCTGGGTAGCTGGGCAAAATAACTCTTTCTTTTTTTTTTTTTTTTTTTTTTTTCTTGTTTCAGAACTTTTTTTTTTTTGGCGGGACCCGGGTTCAAACTCACAACCTTGCACTTGCCGGGCAGGCACTTGTGCCACGGAGCTATCTCCCTTTTATTTGTTTATTTATTTATTTTTATGGCCGGCTCAGCCTGCCCTCAGGGCAGGGCTGGCGCAGCATGTGGTGCCGGGGATCGAACCACGGTCCCTGCAGCCGCCCAAGCTTTCCTAAGCAGGCGCTTTAGACTACTGAGCCATCCTGCCGGGCCCTTTCTTGTACTTTTTAAGAAATATTGTCAAGAGGAGCAAATAATTTGGTAGCTATTGCTTTTGTTTTTGTTGTTTGTCAAACAACAGTGAAAACGAATTAAATTAATTTTTATTTTTAAAAAAATCTCTTTGGAACAAAAACTGCATGATAAATACTGCCAAAGTGCTAAGACGACCAAAATGCAAGGCACAGTCTTGACCAAAGTAAAACAGTGGTGTGAGGCACAAGTGACAATGTCCTTACATGTTATTTAGATCAAAGTTTTCTAACCAGAAATCCAGACATCCCAAAAAGTGCCTTCGACAAATGGTAAGAAAGGCTCGAAGAAAGGAAGTCTTATTTTATTTTATTTTATTTTATTTTATTTTATTTTATTTTATTTTCACTAATCTTACCTGAAATAAAGTATTTTCTTTAACAAACCATGGAATTACTAGGAGTTTCTACAACATTGTCACTAATAACAATAACTGATCCTTTCACATCTCACTATAACTTTAAGGACTTTTCAGTGTATCTTGGATGCCCATTCTGCTTCAGAATGACAGCCCCCTGATAGCTCTTGTTTTTTAGTATTATGAATAAAGTCACCACATTTGTTATACCATGAATTTGGTGTTTTTTGCATTTTTTTTTGCATATTTTAATCGAGACTGTATTGCAATATAGCTGACTTCACTTGTTGTCCTACATGTTTGATTTTATACTTTACAAATACCATCAAAACTTCTGAGGGGTCCATTTACCAGGCTGGCAGAGAGCCCACAACACAACCAAGATTAAGAATCCCTGTCCCGGTATCTTCATCTCTCTGGAGTTTAGTGGGTGTTTTATCTTGGGTTTAGTGGATAACCCATCAGAGCTCTCAGGCTGGGATTTCCAAGGTATAAAAGATCAGCTCCATAAAAGGAAATCAGTGGTGTTAAGCAGAACAGAGCTCATCCTTAAATTAGATTTTAATTCATTTAATTTCTAATATTTTTCTCTCATATGTCCTTTGGACACGTTGATTCCTGTTCCATATATGAAGGAAAACGCATCCTGACTCTCTCACAGACTTCCCTCTGTGGCGGAAGTGTCCAACTCTGGTGCATGAACTCACCAGGCCTTGGATCTGGAATGTATTTTATGGGTTTCAGGAGTCTCTGCCCTGGAAATGAGCCTTTTCCTGCCATGAGACGAGGTATAATCTCCTTTTTCTTTCCTTTTTACCTAAACTCCCTAAGCACAATTTAACCTCAATGAACTCAGTTCTCAAAGATCAGATGCTTGCTCTTTGAAGAGTTCCAGTTCTCTTATATACACGGCAAGTTAACTCATATAAACACTTTTTAAAACATACATGAAAAACTTGTTTGCTAAGGCACATGAGTTTGCATTATTTCTTTAAATTGTATGTGTTTGTTCCAAAATTAAATGTAAGGTGCATTTCATTTCAAAGAAACAACATCAAAAGATGACTGTTGGCCATTTAAACTTCGATGGTGAACCTAGTTTGCTGTATTTATGGTGATATTTAGTATTAGGTAAAGATGGATAGAATTGAATAGAAGAAGGGATATCAAAAAGAGATGGCTATCACACTGCTATACGTTGTACAATTTGGGAAACAGAATTTGAAGGTGACACATTGAGAAAGAATATTTTTAAGTGTGGGATGTTTTAAATTTAAGACTTTCTTAAAATTCTCCCATTACAAAGAGCCTCTGGCTGTGTGCACACATTGAAGAAAGTAAAAGAGGAAACTTCCTCGGCAAAACAGCCTCTTAGGAAGCACGGGCCAGCCACCTCCTTTCCGACCAGAACCCTGGAATCCCAAGTCAGAGCTTATCCACTGCTGTGTATGTCAATTTGCCCCTCTGGCCATTTGAACCCACGTTCTTCAAGGACTACTTAGGAAATCAGAGGTCCCCATCATAACTCTTACTATCTCTTTTATTCTTTGTGTGGTTAAGTCACATGAATCTTCTCACGGAAAAGCAGTGCTCTTTCAAGTACTTAATGCTTAAAATAAGTCAGTGATTTTGGCCTCTAGCTAACTTCACAAAGACTTCACGAGTCTTGAAACGCTTGATCCAACGAGGTGCACTTTTCACTGACACAAGTTTCCTCACTATATTTACATAACATGATTTTTGTTAACACTAGTACTTTGCCTTGATTTATAGGTATTTTGATCGCATGCATCATCAGAAATCCAGTATGAACATAGGACACATCTTGCAACTCAAGTTTCCAGGATATGGTAATAATCCTAGTCTGGCATCCTTTGTGTTTTCTAATACAAATATGGAAAACAGAACAAAAAAAGTCTGCTGCTACTTTTAAATACTATCTTCTGAGCCTACTGGAGACATTATGATTCTGAGATTTTTTTTTTTTTTATGGCTTAGCATTCCTTCAGAAAACAAAAGGTAGAATTTGCCACATGTGTAACTATTTTCTCTAGTTCAATGAGAAGAAATATTTGTAACAATAGTGTTTAGGAAAGCTATCATGTCTGCATCTTGTACTCTGAACAACTGGTATGAACACAACAATGTGCATAGTATTAGTTATTGTGGCTGTCCTCCTGACATGTTTTGAAACTGTCTCATTGTTAGTAATAAAAATAAAAATCTTCTGGGCCTGGTGAGTGTCTTGCCTACATTTAGCAAGACTGAAATCTCGGAGTCTAATGTCAGGGGGCAATGAGGGAAGGTGTGGGAGGCGTACTGCTTTGGAGCTTCAGCCCCAGTAATGTGTACACACTTAATTGATCTGGAATGTGGCTGTGGTTATTGCCATGAAGTGCTCTGTGGATGAGTAATTTCTACAATGGCACTCTTAAAGTTTACAGATGATCTCACATTTTGAGGAGATGGAGAAAGTTAGAGGAGAAAAACAAAGGATTTTTTTTTTTTTTTCACAATAAGCACTAAACTATGAGGGCAGACTAAATAGCTCAGGGGATTAAAGCACCTGCAAGCAGGCCCAGGGGCCAGAGATTCAATCCCCGGGCCTGCTCTGCAGGCCTCGCCCCAGGACGTGCTGAGATAGCAATTGAGACTGGGGGGCATGGTGGCACATGCCTCTAATCCCAGATCTTGGGAGGCTCTAAACAGGTGGATCACTATGAGTCTGAGCTAGTAGTGAGACCCTGAACACCCTGTAGACCCTTCCTAAAATACAAAAAAAAAAGAACTAAACTATGGATATTAAGGAAAATTGGGACTAATGTTACATTTGAAAAAGAAAAAAGTGAATACTTTCATAAGACTCTTACGGCATGAAAAATGTAAAAGTTCACAACCAGAGACAAAAGAACTCTTTACTAAACATTCTTTTATTTATTTAATATTTTTGTTGTACTGGGGATTGAACTGGGAACCTTGTGCTTGCCAGACAGACACTTATGCTGCTGGGCCATATCCCTGGCCCTAAACATTCTAACTGAATGTGTTCTCATCCAAACTTCCCAACAACATACTACTTGCCATCTTTTCAAAAGTCTACATCCATCCAGCTTGGTGACTGCTTCCCTGTAGGTCAATGGAGCCACCATTTGATTCCAATATTTAATTAGGATGGGTTTCGTTTTCCCCACAAATAAACATACTAATGATACAACTTTGAAATATTTCCTAAGGAAAAGTAACTCACTTGCTTTCACAGACAAAATGCAAATTTAACGCTAAGATCAAAGGTACTCTAGGCAGCTAACTTAAGACGTGGCACAGAACACACCCAAAATTTGGAAAATGAAATTTTAAAGGCTGTAGTGAACTTCTAGCTGGTGGGCAACTTGTTAGACCCAGCTGAATTGAGTTAGTGAGGTGGTTGGCATGGGAGGCTCACCTGCAGATGGTTGCCAGAAGCAGAAGACGCAGAGTGGAGAAGCCGTTAACAGGCTGTTAGGCAAGCTGACTGGGCAGCTGTTGCAGCAGTTGGAAGCTGCTGGTTCTCTCGGGCTACTCAGCTGAGGACCTTGTCGCGCTGGCTTTCCTGATGAATGTGGCTGCTCTTCTCAGAGAAGCAGCTCAGGACTTCATTTTCCCTGAGAATGGCTGTGGTGCATTTTGGGGCGGCTCTGGTCCTGTGTCTTCAGCATTAGTTCTTGACTTCAGACAGCAAGGTGGTGCACTGCTCAGCCTCATGGAGAAGCTGGTCGTGTTGGCTTTGCCGAAGGAGACTCGGTTTGCCTCATCTCGGGAGGAGCTCAGGACCTCACAGCTGCTGAGGATGGCTGTGGCACCTTTGGGGGAGCTCGCACAGACTTCCTAGCTTCCCCCACTGACCTTGGACCTTTCCAGCACAGATATGTGAAGTGGGCCTGTCACAGGCTCTAGGCCTCCAGTTGGACTTGTGGGAAGCGTTGTTCTGAGCTCTTGGTCTTCAGCTGGACTCATACAGGACACCATTGTGAGATCCAGGCTCTGACTTAGATTCTTTTGTTTTTAGTGTCTGGCCAGATTTCCTGTACTCTCTGTATATTTTTTGTTATGTGATTCTTTATAACATAGTATTATAAAATGTATCCTGCATTGTATTGTTCACCTTGCAAAAAACCCCAAACCATGACAAACGATATTTCAAAAATGATTAACCCAAGATGTACACTGTCAGAAGAACATGGGCTTACAAAGCAAAAAAAAAGTCTTATTATTTTAACATCCCCTATCAAACTTTTTAAAAAATTAATGTTCTATTTATTTGGTACAGAGTCTCACTAGGCAGCTTGGGCTTGTAGTGATCCTCCAGTGCTGGGATTGTAGGCCTGCATCACCATGCCTGTAATTTCCATAGTGCCTTGGCCACCTTGGCTCAGGGTCTGCACAGCATGCAGTACTAGAGATGAAACCCAGGCCCTCATAATTGCCAGGCAGTCACTTGGACAACCAAGCTATCTCCTCAGGCCCCCTTTCCAAACTTTTAAGTAATCTTGTTGTAATTCAGTTGTAGATACTCCAAAAGAGGAGTAAATCAGAATTAAAATTTAAACAAGTTACTTGATGTCTCCCAGCATCCCTTTTTGCTGTCAAATGGAACTAGTAATACATACAAAAGAGAGGGTGGGAGAATTTAATAAGGGTCCATGAAGTACTTAGCAGAACTCCCACTGCTCAGCAAAGAATGTCTTCAGTTATGATAACATATATTATCTTGTTACTGTTTTATCCAAGATAACCTACAAATATATGTGAAATACAATATGACCTAGGAAATACATAAGTAAACCAGAAGAAGCACAAGGGAATAATAATATGAAGCTGGTAAAGAGGCAGACACCCCAAGTGTGTAATGTTCTATTTTTCCTACACTCTGAATACCTATTCTATGCTTGTCTCAACAGCATGGACTTATCTGTGAGCAAGATGCCTTTGTTTGGCATACAATCCTGTAAATTTGGTAATAAAATCCATTGTTATTCAGGCATTTTCTTCACATTCTTTATATGTTGTGCTCCAATCATCGATACATCCATATAAACTCTTAGGATACATTTTTTTACTTGGTAATTTGTAGCAAATCTGCTATGGTATCAGAAGTAAATATCAGGGGCTGGTAAGACAGCTCAGCAGTCTAAGTGCCTGCCTGGGAAGCACCAGGACCCAGGCCTGCCTAGCCAGCCACTCAAACCAGGCATGTTCATGCACGCCTGAAATGCCAGAGCTGGGAAAGCTGAAACAGGAGGATCACAATGAATCCAAGCTTCATAGCAAGACCCTGTACAAGATACATAGATTTAAAATAAAAGAAGTATATATCAGGCATAGTGGCTGTTATGGTTTATGTCTAGTTGTCCCCCCAAAGCCTCATGGAGTCATTGGGCGGGGACTTCTAGAGTTTGAGACTTGATCCATGATCCCTGGGATTATGGGTTTTAGTACTGATGGGATTATGGGTGGAAGTACTTCTGGGATTATGGGTATAGCCTAGGGCGGGAGCTAAGGCGGAGAGCCTGAATGTAATATAAAGAGAGACAGAGAGACAGACTGGAGCTCTAGCTGTTGCTGCTGCTCTGCTGCCGTGTTGGTTGGCTACCTCTGCCGCCAGTTTGTTGCTGTTCCGCCGCCATGAACTGGATGCTCTCTGCTCTGTTCCACTCAGCCGTGGGCCAGCTGAATATGGACTGAAACCTCCAGTAACTCTGAGCTAAATAAACCTTTCCTTCCTTCATTTTGAGTGTTGGGTATTTGTTCCAGCAACGAGCAAAAAGTAACTAAGACAGTGGCACAGGCCTGGAACCCTAGAAGTGGGGAGGATGAAACAGGAGGATCCCTGTGAGTTCAAGGCCAGCCTTGGCTACATTTTAAGTTCAAGCCCAGTCTAATCTGCATAGAAAGACTCTATCTAAAAAATATAAAAGAAAGAAGAAAAGAAAGGTCAACCAGATAGCTCAGTTTAGGCAGATGCAGGGACCAGGGTTCAATCCCTGGAGTGCTATACCAGCCCCACGGCCAGGGCATGCTGAGAAGGCGACTGAGACTGGGTGTGGTGGCATGCGTCTGTAATCTCAGTGTTTGGGAGGCTGAAAACAGGAGACTCAATACAAGTCACATCTGTGGAGCGAGCCCCTATGTAGATCCTATGCTAAATAAAAAAAAAAGAAAAGAAAGAAACAAGGAAGGAAGGAAGGAAGGAAGAAAGAAAGAAAGAAAGAGTGTAGAGTGCAGTGCCTCTTCTCCCCCACGCCACCCCTCCCCCTGTGACTAGGATGGTGGTAGCGAACCCCCAAGCTCATACATTCACCATAACTCATAAGGCATTAAAGCACTTTGTACTAAATTTCTCACCAAGGCCTCCCAGCCCCGAGGATGAGCTCGAGAGCCATCTTTGGACACCTGGCGCCCATCTGTCCTGCTACCGTGCATACCGTGCGCAGTTCTGCTTCCAGCTGCCATCTCCATCACAGTGGCTCCCCTTCCGGGATGTGCAGCGCAACTGGTGAATGCCAGAAAATGATGGGGGAGCTTCTATTTCTGTATTTTAACTCTAGAAAAGATGAGTTTGCTTTGCTAAAATTTAATGTATGCATTAGTGGCCTTCGTAGTGTTGCACTCACTCAGTCTGCATGCCTCAGGAAATGTGACTTGGAGCCCAGGGTTACTGAGAGAGGAGAGAGGTCCTCGCACACAGAGCCTGAGAGCAGTACCTCCCTTCCTTTCCCTCCAGTATTCAGGTGCAGTGCGTGGAAAACTCGGCCCTTTCAGCGCACCGACTTGACCAACCCATTCTAGGCTTCATACTACACGTTTTTAGCTGAACCAAGTAAGAAAATAGACGGATGAACCAAGGGGAGGGAGTCTAGCAAAAGAGAATGCATTGGTGATCACTCAGACAAAAGGTGGAGCTGATGTCTCTCCTGTCCCCAGCGCAAGCTCTTTGGAGTCACCTTGGTAAAATCTGCAAAACAATCAGAGCCCTCTGAGAGATCTGATAAGGCAGTTTCGCAACTGTTCACAGAATTTGTTTTGATCAGCTGTCCCAAACAATGACCTCATTCACAGCGTGTGACAGATCCTAAGATACTCTTTAGTATCTCAGACATCATCTGATGATCGATGTCAGTCCTGATGAGCATGACATTTAAAGCCTAAGCTCTATGAACCTGAGATGCAAATCGTGTTTTTTTTTCTTCAGCAGTTGTTAAGGTTCTCTAAGAAGGCATTCCAAAATTTCTCTGGAACTTGATGGAAAATGTTCGGAGGTCACTGTGGAGGTTTCCCACATAACAATGAGAACAAGAAATTTTTTGTCTGGCACCAACAAGCAGTTCTGAGCCAGAGTGACAAAGACATCCTTGCACTGGAAACTCCTTCACTGCCCTACACGGAGCTTCTGCAGTGAGGAACTGAAAGCCGAGATGCATGAATTTTCTCAGGAAATCATTAAAGTGCTAACTTTTCCAAAACACAGAAAAGCTGTATTTTGTGTGAAAGGATCTGTATCGTGCTTTGGCATGAGATAAGAATAACACCGAAAAGCTTAGATACCACGCAGGTGCCCTGAGCATATTTTATCCTAGTAATTGTTAAGGTTTCTATCCATCTGTGCATTGCCAGTCTATCAATCTATCCCCGATCAGTTTATTCCAATTCTACCTATCACTTCAAAGAAAAAGGAATAATTACTGATATGATATTGCTGTTGAAGAGTAAAGTCAAGTATAAGTTTCAAGCATTTGAAAGCAAGTTTGGAAATATTTTCATTATAAATAATTTATTTGGAGAAAAACTGGGTCGCTGGGGATATAGCTCAGTGACCTAAGTGCCTGCCCAGCAAGGGCAAGGTCCTGAGTTCAATCCCTGATTTAAAAAAAAAAAAAAAAAAAATCAGATCTGTGCACTGAAACCTGTAAAAGAAATGTCTCATTATTTCTTGAAATCTCTCCTGTCCCCAGCCCAAACTGTAGATATTGGTTTCCAAATATGGTATTTGCTTCAGTAATCATTTGTTGTTTTGCTTCTTAAAAATATAAAAATTCAGGGGCTGGGGAGATAGCTCCGAGGCACAAGTGCCTGCTGGGCAAGTGCAAGGTCGGGAGTTCGAACCCTGGTCCCACAGAAAAAAAAATAAAATAAAATAAAAAAATAAATAAATAAATAAAAATTCAGGGCATTCTGGTTAACTTGACAGAAAACTAAATGATCTCAGGGACAATGCAAACTTAGCAGCCCAGTGTCAATGGCAGAGTTGCACAGTGGAGAGGAAATTGTAAAGTGAGCAGAGTAGTTTGGAAAGCGCAGCTGTCGAAGCCAGGCGTGGTGGTGCAAACCCGAACGCACGGCACAGGGGGAAGCGGAAGAAAGAAAGTCGCAAGTGTGAGTCCATTGTTTTAGGCAACTTTATGAGACTGTATCTCCCAATCAAAAAATTCAAATGCTGGAGACATAGCTCAGTGCAGATACCCTAGTTTTAGGCTCTTGCTGGTTAGCTCACTTGTTTAAGCGCTGCTTGGGCAAAGCCAGCTAGGCACAGAAGACCCAGCTCCACCTGCCTTATCAGACCCACCTTCAAGGCAGCCTGAGCTACACCACCCCCCCAAAAAAAATTCCTTCTGAATTAAAAAAAAAAAAATACCCTAATTTCCTGGTAAAAATAAATAAATAAATAAATAACCATGGCTATGTCTTCGTTTGAATTTATTCATATTTTAAAAGTATTTCACCATGGAAGACATCATAATGAATGCCAGTTACAAAAACTAGCTGAATGTTGAGATAAATTTCTACATAATTATTTTGATATAATTAATGTCTATTTTAAAAAGACTGAAGTACATGTGGCCATACTGTTCCTATTCAAGCATAACTAGTAATAATTAACCAGAGTAAACTATATAAGTATTTTAATGAGCAAAAAAGTATACACACACTTTTGAATAAAACACACTTTTAATATTTTATCAGTTTGTTTTGATCTATTTTTGGTGACAGAGATTGAATCAGGGCTTCATTCTTGCTAAATACATGTTTGCTCTACCACTGAGCTATATGCCCAGCCTCAATTCTCTGATATTTATGAAATATTGTTTGCTTCCTCTGAAGAGCACACTATACTGATTAACTTTCACCTCGATGCCTGTTTCACAATGCTTAAGATCAGATCAGGTATGTGACTCATAAATAAGGAAATGTTGAACGTGGGGACCTGAGCTCTTCCTAAGGAGCATGTAGGGAAAGCCCCGAGAGGGAGGGAGGCCACTCTGTTCTAGATGAGCATTTCCTCAAATGTGGTCCCTGAACTACCTGCCTCTACTCTGAAAAATGAAAATGGCTGAATTTCTCTCAGGAATGGCTGACAGAGTCCTTAAGGTGTGCTCCAGGATTTTGTGATTCTACCAAGCTGCTAGGTGACTCAGGCATACTATCAGTGACCTGCAAACCAATGCCCGTAGAGTCTAGTCAAAAAAAAAAAATGCTGCCTAAGCCTGAGCCCTACATAACCCCTGTTCCCAGAGACCAGAGAATGCCAGTGACTCATTCAATCAAGTCCGTCAGATCAGTCTCAGACTTGAAAGGCTCCTTATTGGGTCAAGAAAAAAGAAGGACCCATTGCACTGCTCGGCCTGCACCAAGGAAGTGGGCTTGTTGGGAAATTTTTAAATAGTTTAGGACTTTTTATGCCTAGAGTTGACGGTCATTTGTGGATATCAACTTCTTCAGCCACAGAAATCACTCTGGCATAATCAGGAGGCAAAGCTGAAATTCTGGATATAAAAATGATACAACAACAAAAAAAAAAAAAAAAAAAAAAAAACACATGCACATTAAAGACAAGTGCTCGTGGGTCTGCAAGTAAAACTGGAAGGGGAAAAAAAGTCTTTTATATCAAAATTTCATAAATATTCTTTCTAATCCATTTTAAAGACAAATGAGACTTTGCTTCAATAATCCAAAGCCAAGCATAGCAGTTGCGCTGCTTCCGGAGTCCCTCCCTGGCCCTCTAACCACAAAGTCGCATGCTCTTTGGATCTTACCTTCCAGTGGGAAGGGCCAGCTCAGCTTTCCTCTCCAAGTAAGAGCTTTGTGCATTTTCTTAGCCCTGTGTTGTGTCATCTGCCTGTCAGGAAAGCAGTTGCTTGTTTGATTGTTAATTGCCCTTGTTTTTTATTATAGAATGCATTCAAATTTTGGTAAGTAACATGTTCTTCTTTGTAATTAGATATAGTAGTTAAAATATCTTTCAATTCACCATGCCATTTTCCTTTAATCAGCACATCAGCCGGGCTTTAGGATGATGTTGGAACCATATCTGCAGTTTTACCACAGCAATGCTGCTCAAAGAAAATTAGGTTGCCAATACATTTTGCAATGGAAATGAAATTCAAAGGTAGGAGATTTTATTTGGCAGGCCTGAAATGTGTGGGCCAAATGCAAGGGAGATGTAGATGTTTCAATCATTTGCTTCAACAAGATTCAGAGTTGTTTTCTGTGGGCTTTAGGACATCAATGGCTGAAATTAGCAGAGGCCATTTGGAGAGCCTGTCACAGGAAGTGGGAGGGGTTGTTCCGAATCTTGCCTATAGGGAAGAGGGAGGGCTGGAGGGTGACAGCTACATTGGCACAGGATTAAGTCACCAGGTAGGGTGGGCTAGGCAGATGACTCTGAAAACTGAGCATCAGACTGCATAAGAAGCCTGAAACATTTTCTCACTGAATCCTGTCCAAGGAGGTTTTATTAGCTCCACTTCACAAAAAAAAGGAAACTGAGGATTAGAGAAGTTAAGTGATTGTTCAAGATCAACCTCGATATAAGGTCAGCCAAAAAAAAAAAAAAAAAAAAGATTGAAAAAGCCAGGCATGGTGGCTCACACCTGTAATCCCAGTACTCGGGAGGCTGAGGCAGGAGGATTGGTGCGAGTTCAAGACCAGCCTGGGCTACAAAAGTGAGCTCAAGGACAGCCTCAACTGCATAGCGAGACTCTCTCAAAAAGACAAAAAAAAAAAAAAAAAAAAGGTCAGCCAAGCCTCTACAAATCTAAAGCTAAGGCCCTGTGGAAACCACCTTCTCTTGCGTCCCTTGGGAAAAACCATGCAGAAGTGAGGCTCCATCACCCCCCACCTCCTGCGTCTATCTTCTAGTAAACTAGCATGCTTTGTTTTCTTCTACCTTGAAGTCAACTCATTCATGACCACATGACAGAAGGATCAGCCCCAGACAAGCAAGACAGTGAGGAAGCCTACACGGGACTGAACAGCAGAGGCGTGCAGTTAGACTCCTGAAGTTCAAAGCCAGGTTGCCACCTTTATTACCCGCATGTTCTTCAGCAAATGCCTTTCTCAGATTAACCAAATAATAGTGTTCAGTGCCTGGGTTTGAGCCCGAGCTCTGCCTCTTACCTATTACGCAGCTCTGGCAACTCTTCACCTCTCTGTGCCTCAGTTTTCATATCTATGAAATGAGGGCAACTGTGCCAGCCACATTTGGGTAAGGGTTAACTAAGGCAACTCTTATGAAGCACCTCAGCCTAGTCTTAACACATTCATGCCCAATAATCACAGCTATTATCCTAGAGCTCCACCTCCTAGCTGTAACGTAAGAATGGAAACAGGATGTTAAGGGCTTTTGGGCAGTCTAAAGATGATGAGTGCACAGGGCTCTGTCTAGTTCTGACCCCGCTATACAGACATCTGATAAAAGCTAAGTGCACATCTGGCAAAGGGGGAGGTTGGCGTAAAAATCCAGCCCTTCCCACCACTGGATCACCCAGCATGCAGCAGGCAATTTGAACCTCTAGAAAGGCACTTAGTATTACGTCTAACTGAGGACCACAGCTAGAATGGTGTGCTGGGAAGGGTGGATAGACCAGAAGAGGAAGAGAGCTGCTCTCTGGCCATGAGCATAAGCAGAGGGCCTCCCGCTTCTTTAAAAGATAATTGAGATAAACGACTCCTTTACTTCATACATATGCATTTATGAACACAGAAATTTCTGTACTTTGGGCCACTTCCCAGGCTGCTGAAGTCAACCTGAACACAGTGCTCCTGGGGGCTTCTAGCACACAGCTCACCGGCCGAATTCAGCCTGCTGCCTGCTTTTTTTTTTTTTTTTTTTTTAACATTCATCTCAGCACAGCTTTTACAGATGAACACTTACAATTGATTTGATGAGAAGGAATGCTGACTTTGAATCCCAATTAAGTGAAACTCTATCCACCCCCCCAAAGAAATTCCATTCTTCTCATTAGTAGCCTGCATTACAAACACTGTGTACAATGATTATTGTTCTTCATATGTATATAAGTAGCGACATAATAGTTTCAATTTTGCCTCCCGGTCTGAAAAAATTAAAATATTTACTCTGACCCTTCGCAAGGAGGAGAGTTCTCTGCCTGAGAGTATCTTGATCATGACTTTTCGCTCCCAGCAGCTGGTTATTATGAACTATCAAACTCCACTGATGAGCAAATTTGCGTTGCAAAGAAGGAGGGCATTGTATCTCAGAACACTTCTTAAACCACAGGAGAAAACAAGTTCTATGTTTTGGCAATTTTAAACTAAGAAAATTGTATCCATCCAAATCCAGACTCACACACTTAGCTGTGAAATATATTTATAAAGGCATGTGATCAGAAACATTGCATAGCTGTTCTGGCCGTGGGAAACAGGATCCGCGTGTTGCTTAAATGGACCCATTCTTTGGGAAGAAGTTATCTCATATCACATGATAAAAGTTAACTCATAGGAACCACGTGAAGGTTCTGGAGACTACCGTCTCCTAATATGTTCTATGAGCTTGTTTAGCTTGCTCTTCTCCCAAGGGTCCTTAAAAGTACACATTCTACCTCAGTTTCATGTTAGATTAAGACATTTCTGGCTCTTGACGTCTCTTAAATGATGACAGCTTTTAATTTCAGCTAGATTCAAACATTAAAAGTCAATTAAGGAAAACATGAGCCAATTCCCTCTTAAGGGAGACAGTTTTTGCCCAATCATAGGAAAATTAAAACTCTGGATCTAGGGACCCTGAAAGGAAAAGGAATTCCAGGCCTAATTTTTTTATTTTATTTTATTTTTTTAATCAAGAGCCTTAAGATTCAAGCAAGGTTCTCTCTGGAAGCTCAAAAATCAGGATTTGGGTCACTCAGAAATGAAACAGAGGACGACAAAATCACTGCCCAAAAGAGCCAGAAATGTTTAGCAGTTTCCAAATAAAAGGTTTCTATAGGAACCAGGTACCCTAAAACACACCATAGTAGGACCAACAATGCAGACATTCAAGGGGAGTGGAAGGGAGTACTTCACCGGCTTTGCTCACATTTTATCCTAAGAAACCCAGTTTAAAGGTGGGGCTGGATGCCAATGATGACACCCCTGCCGTCCGAGCCACAGATGACCAGAGGACGTGGCACCGTTACTTCCCCAAACAGAAGCTCTTCACTTTTGGAAGCCATAGGTTGTGACCTCCAAGGTTACGGCCTCCTTTGGTGTCACCCACTTCTAAAATTACCCTTCGCTCTCTGCCTGCAGGGTCTGTTTCCCAAGGACACAAAGAGGTTTTGACAACTCTTTAAAAATAGCAAAATGGAAGAAGCAATGTCTTGGCCTATTTTAGTTTTGCTTTTCATCCTTTGGGTTGAGGGAACATCAGATCCCATATAAAGCAACTCCTAAACAATTTATTAACAGCATCGAGCAGTGAAACAGCTTGAGGGCTGAAGATGTCTCATGTAAAAGGTAATCGCAACATCTCTCACCATAAACACTTGAAACGTGTATTTGAACTGATAGAGCAAGCTGTCCAAAAACATGTGCTAATGGTTTTTTTTTTTTTGAGCTGTCATCTCTTACACTGCATCCTACTTCACTGCTTCCATAAGAAGTGTCACCAAGAAAGAAAATAAATAAAAAGAAACAGAGCTGAAAATCTCAAAGACAGCAGAACCCAAGCGATTTTAATTACCCTATCTATCACTCAGCCACTTGTACTACTTGTACACTCACCCTACCCCATAAGACGTACACTTCATGTCCAACCTCAAAATATAAGACATCAGAATCTCTGAAAGAAGAACTTGTCTCGTAGAAAAAACAACTTGAAAGTGACCTTCAAATGTCAGTGGCCACTGGCTGCCTCCTTTTAATTCCAGGACTGCAGGTGCCAGGGCTTTTGCTATAGTTTCTTCAGCAAACCCAATCCCACATCCAACTCCCAGATGTAAATTCACATCCTTCTAGTAGGAATCACTGGGCTCCACTGACCTTGTTCCCAGTAGGGAAGCCCTCCGTGGGCATAGGCTTGACTATCTGCCCAGATCCCTTCTCTGTGTAACCAAAGTTGTGATAGGTAAAGAACTACAGCTTGGGCCAGCCAAGTAGCTCAGTAGATTAAAGCACCTGCAGGTGCAGGGACTTGAGGTTTGACCTCTGGGTCTGCCCTGCTCCTGGGGCACATTGAGAGGGCAATTGAGACTGGATGTGGTGGCACTCGCCTGAAAGCCCAGCTCTTGGGAGGCTGTGAACAGGTTAATCACTATGAGTCCTATCTAGTAATGAGACTCTGAACCTCCTGTAGACCCTTCCCCAAAATACAAAGGAGAAGAAGAAGAAGAAGAAGAAGAAGAAGAAGAAGAAGAAGAAGAAGAAGAAGAAGAAGAAGAAGAAGAAGAAGAAGAAGAAGAAGAAGAATTAGAAGGAGAAGAAGAAGAAGAAGAAGAAGAAGAAGAAGAAGAACTACAAATAAAGGACATTATTTATCAGCATGCTAACATACAAATACATCATAGATATGTATTGTAATTATGGATATGCCCACACATATGTATGTATGTACCTATGTATACCTACATAACTATATATATATACATATATACATACATACATACATATGACCTTCACATAGAACTCACAGATGCAGACACATGTATGCATATGGCAAGAAAAGAGATGCCACACAAAACAAGATTGAAATTCTTGCAGGTACAGTTGATGCCCTGTGCAGTGCTGTGTCCCTGAAGTGCCACTCCTTTCTATCCCTGTATCAGCAAGGCCACCAACTGCTCAGAGCTGTATGCTGTTGCTAGAAAGTGTCCTTGGCCAAAGGAAATATGCTGTCCAAAGCTTCCTGGTCACTAACATCTTATTTTTAAAAAATCCTGCTCCCAATAAAGATATGAAAAACTGTTCAACATCATTGATCACTCAAGAAATGCAAATTCAAAGAAGGCTCAGATTTCATCTCACTCCCGAAAGAATAGCTGTCCTCAAGAAATCAACCAATAACAAATGCCGGCAGAGCTGTGAGGAAAAATGAACCCTTATCCACTGCTGGTTGGAGTGCAGAGTGGTGCAACCACCATGGAAATCAGTGTGGAAGTTTCTCAAAAAATTAGGACCAGCAATCCCATTCAACCCAGCTATTTCCCTTTGGGGTATTTTCTCAGGAGACTAAAGATGTCAACTATATATGTGTTATAGCAGCACAATTCATAATAGCTAAATCTTGGAAACTACCCAAATATCCATCAACCAAAAGATGGATAAAAAGATTTTTATATAATGGAGTGTTACTTAGTTGCAGAGGAAGATAAGGACAAGCAGCTTGGAGACGCCTCTGTCCCTCTCTAGGATGGGAGCTTTCTTTCCCTCCAATAAATTTATTCTGCTCTAAAAAAAAGGAAGATAAACTTGACAGAGTTATGGACAAATGGATGCAACTTGATACCATACTCATAAGAGAACTAAACAGACTCACATGGTAAGAATTGTATTTTCTCCCTAGTATAAGAACCTGAAAGAGTGAACTAGGTCCAAAAGATACAAACAGTCATTGCAAAAGGTGAAGAAACTGCTCAGAAAGAGCTGAACAACTGAGACGGGAGAAAGGAGAAAAGAAGGGAGGAGAAAAAGATGTATATACACTGTACAAGACAGCGAAGAATAATTGTATTGCTCATTTCTATTAGTCCAGTACAAAGAATGGTTTGTGCTTCTGGTATTTCATTAATTTTTCAATACACAAGATAGTAACCGTGTTTAATCTGTTATTATCAAGATTTGAAATTCTGAATTTTTAAAGTTTTTTCTCTTCAATATAATTTTTTTAAATTGTTATTACTTTTAATAAGAAATAACGATGTGGCAGTTTCAAAACACTTTAGTAGTACATTCCCAATAATTGATACAATGCATATTGTTGTTCTTTAATATAATTTTTTTTAGGATACCAGGAATCAGACTCAGGACCCCACCCTTGCCAGGCAGGTGCTGTGCCACTGAGCTCTACCCCAGCTAAAATGTATTTTTGAAAATTCCTGACCTCTTTTCTCAAAGTGGGATGACTATTAGTGTCATTCACACTCCAGAGCACCATCTGAGCCATGAGAGAGCCTAGGCTTCTGCCCAAGCCACGTGTGCCTGGCCTCTGTCCTGCCCCCTTACGGTTCCCCTGGAAAAACATCCCCTCCACAGAGCACCTACTCAAGAATTGCTGCTTCGCACTGAGTGTACAGAGAAGCCATCTAAGCTAGACAGCAACCAAGGAAAAGACCAAAGAAGGCAGCAGGAGAAATGGTATCGGAGATCTGGCAGCGCTTCATCTCTTAGGCTGAGAGCTTCCTACCAAACATTTCAATTAAAATCAGGCACTGGGACTTGTCGCTGCTCTTACCCCCAAAAGAGAAAGGGACTTGGCGTGGGCACATGGAGCAAATGTGAGCATCGAAGGAGGGGGTGGGGTGGCATGGCCACATGCGTGATATCAAGAAACCCCACCCACACCGGCTGGAGGCGATGCAGAGCACGGGGGTGGCAGGCAGCCAACAGGTCGTCTGGGATCTGAGGAAAATCTGAACAGCCAGCCTCCAGAGTAACGTCAGAGAGCACCAGGACCTCAGCAGAGAGTGGTGGGCATTTTCTCCCCTGCGCTGCTTTCTTCCCTGTGACAGTATGTGAGTAGGGGGCTGGAACTCCCAAGTAAAGTGCTCTGAATTTTGGGAAGATGGCTGAGCTGGTGGCAGCAGGCTTAGGGTCCTCCTGAATCTCTGACAAGAAATTGCAGGGCAATTAGTGAAGAAAACTCAAAACGCATGGGGAACATTTACAATAAAAGTCAGTGATGAGAGCGGATGGATAAGTAAGCTGAGGTGTATACAGAGAGTGGACTGTTTCTAAGCCATAGATAGGAATGAAGGACAAAAACACGCTGCGAATTAGGTGAACATTAAAAACAGGCAAGTGAAATAAACCAGGCTGGAAAAAGTCAAGCACTGTGTGACTTCATTTATAGAAAGCATCCAAAATAGAACTGTCTAGAGGTACAGAAGGCCAAGTCATGGGTAGCAGAGATTAAGATGATGAGGGAACAGGGCAAAATGCTCGCGCAAGTTCATCTCGGAATGATTAAACATCGTGAATCTAGGTAGAGGCGGTCATCAACTAAATGATACCAATTGTGCGCTTCTATTTTGTTTTTCTACCGAGAATGAAACTCAGAACCTTGCACCTGCCAGGCAGGTGCAGTGCCCTCGAGTTCCATCCCCAATCCTGAATTGTACACCTCGAAGTAAGTAGTGCTACGTCATACGACTCACACGTCAGTTTTGAAAAGAAACTAAGTTTGTTGATCATCCTACAAATTCAAAATATAAATAGATGGGTTAAATTGTCAATAAGCCCTGCACTGTTTTGTCATCTAAGTGGACGAACACAGCAGTCATGACAGGACGTCTGGCCAACTCAGGAGGAGGACAGTCCCCAGCGTAGACCGCCACTCCCTGGACTCTGAGTGGTCTATTTAAATCAACAGCTGACAGAGACCTGCAGTCTCCAGCAGTCAGGACCAGCAAGAGGTCTGCCCTGGAATTCCGAAAAGACTGACGCTCTAGAGCCCTGCGAATCTCCAGATCTGGTCCGCAGGCTGCCTTCCAGAGAAGAGCCCTATGTTGGACAGAAGCTGCTGGGAGGAGATTCAAGCTGAAGAGAAATAAAGGAAGAGAAGGCTACACAAGTGCACAGATGGCATGAGGAGCAGTGGGGAAATCTCAAAATGAGCTGCCACTCTGTTCTGCATCAGAGGAGTAAAGAACAGGGAGTTTGTGATGATGAGGGCTCTCTGACCCAAGTTTTTCCTCCAATTTCAAGGAAACTGAATTCACAAACGGGTAACAAATAGATAAGTGGTCAAACTCCACATAGAAGTTCCTCTGGGGAAAAAAAAAAAAAAAAAGGAGCTCCATAATATTTAGCAAGACTAAAATAAACATCAAAACAATGCCAAACCTGGAAGTTCAATATAGTTCAAACTTTGGAAAACTCTCAAAAATATATAATAAAATTCAATCAAATATATGTAAGGGAAAACTGCTTTTAGAAATAAGGACAAAATTAGATAAATACAAGAGACAACAAATGCCATAAATAATCCTTAGAAGAATAGAAGGTAAAAAACAAGAAAGTCGTTGAAGTCACACAAATGCAGGAAGGGGTTAACAGATTAGAGAGAACCTGGCAAACATTAACAATAGGCAAGGAAAATGCACTGCCATAAAAAGAAAGTCCCCAAAGAAGAAAACCAGGTGACTGAGCAAATCGTTCTAAACTACAATTCTAAAGAGCTTTCTTGAAATAGAAAAATTATGTAATTCTCAGGAGCATGAAAATATTAAGTCAGAACAACCAACAACGAAATATAGTCTAGTAAAATTACAAGGCTTTAAACAAAGAGAGGAATTTGAGAGGGGGCAGCTGGACAAGAGAGAAGAGTGAGAAGTTAGCTGGTCTGTAGAATCGTAGCTGCTCAGAAAATGCACTGAAATATTTATTTTCACCAAGGAATAAATATGAGCTAAGATTTTATAAATTGCCAAATATATGTTCAAGTCTAAAAGGAATAGAGGGGCCCAGCTGGATGGCTCAGTGGTCTAAAGCGCCTGCTTGGGAAAGCTGGGGCGGCTTCAGGGACTGCGGTTCAATCCCTGGCAGCACATGCTGCGCCAGCCCTGCCCTCGGGGCAGGCTGAGCCGGCCATAAAAATGAGTGAATAAACAAACAAAGCTTCTGAAACAAGAAAAAAATAAAATTAAATTAAAAATTCTTAAAATAAAATAAAAGAAATAGAAAAATGCTAACAGTGGAAAGAGTATTGTTCCTGTGATCCGTTCTGCTAAGGTCTACTAGAGACAAACTCAAGAACTAAAACTGTCCGGCATTAACAGGAAGGCTGTGGCTGAGCAGGAGAGGTGCACTGACTGACAGACCCCCGGCTAACTGGGCATCAGAAAGGAGCGACCCAGCACGCAGCTGGCTCTCTGATCTGACAACGATGATACAGACTGACCACAAAAAGTGGGACAATGGGGACTGTAGATAAGAATAGCAACAGCTGTTTTTTGTTTGTTTGTTTGTTTGTTTGTTTTGTTTTTTGTTTTTTGTTTTTTGTTTTAATGTCATCAGTTGTTACAGGGTCTCACTATGCAGGTTGGACTCACGATGGTCCTCCTGCTTCCAGCCTCCCCAGCACTGGGCTTACAGGCAAATGCCACCATGCCCGGACTCTGGCCAGCTCAGTATGCCCCAGGGGTGGGGCTGGTGCAGCATGTGGTACACAAGATCAAGCCACGGTCCCAGCACTTGCCTAAGCTTGCCTAAGCAGGTACTTTAGTCCACTGAACTACCTCTCCAGCCCCCAACTACAACTATTTTCAATAATTAGAATTAATGATAGCTCAGAGGCACAAGTGCCTGTCTGGCAAGTGCAAGATCCTGAGTTCGATCATCGGCTCAGGAAAAAAAAAAAAAAAAGAATTACTCATACTGTTATTCTAAGATCATCATATGAAGAATGTAGGCTAAAGCAAATGAGTATTTATGAGATTCTAATTCATCAGCTTTTATATCCTTAGTGAAAAAGAAGGAAAAGTTTCACTATGGACCCGGGGCTGTAGCTCACTTATAGAAGACTTGCTTGACATATTCAGGGCCCAAGTTCTATGGCTAGTGCCTGAAAAAAATATTAATATAAATGAAGTAAAAGTTTATTTGTCAGTTTGAAATTTAGTATGAATTAATATTATTAGTAATATAATTTATAATATATGTTATTATAAAATATATTATTTTATGTTTATTATATTTGTATGGATCTTAACTTTTATTTCTACCTATATATAACATGTATCTGTATTGTGTGTATGGTATATATTTTTAAATACACATATTATTTATTTTGTATATTTATGTATGTATCCATGTATGTGTATGTAAGTATATTAGAAAAAACACATACATTTACATATTTATTTCATGTACTTATTTTTCCTCTCTTCTTTAGCCCTGGTCACTTAAAGAGACCTAGAAACAATGATGAAACCCAAGGATAACGAGAGCCCTCAGCATTCAGACTGTGGTCTCTAAATACTGTTACAGGGTCTGGGGAGATAGCTCAGTAGAATAAGCGCTTGCCTGGCAAGTTCAAGGCCCTGAGTTCAACCCCCAGTTCAGCAAACAAACAAACAAAAAAACTAAATACTGTTAACACACACACACACACACACACACAGAGAATTCTTGGAGAAATGGGCAAGTCTGAGGGAAGAAGGATATAAATAGATGCAGGCCCCCCTTGACACAGC
The DNA here is from genome assembly GCA_004027025.1 of Myocastor coypus. Lineage (NCBI taxonomy): Eukaryota > Metazoa > Chordata > Mammalia > Rodentia > Myocastoridae > Myocastor > Myocastor coypus. The sequence continues at coordinate 28,387 of PVJA010014950.1, forward strand.
AGAGAGAGAGCAGGGAGCCGACAGAGACCGTAGGATCACAGCCAGGGGAGACGGAAGCCAAGAGCCAGCACCTCCCTCACCAAGATGCCTGGCTCCACCCCCACAAAGAGAAGAAGGTCGATGAATTCATACTTGTCAGGTATGTCCAAATACACAAGACTCCAATGTTAAAAATCATATTGATAACAGTTATCTGAGTAAAACAGGCATCCAATATATTGTCTCAAAAAATTGAGTAAATTAAAGAAAAAACTCACAAATTTATCTTGTAAAGTTTTCTACCTGGATCAAAGCGCCAGAGATGGGAGCAAGCATCTCTTTATAAGAGGGGTCCAGTTAGTCAGTGATAAAATAATCACATTAGCACAACACCTAATAAAGCTGAGCACTGGACTCTGACTACTCAAAGCTCCTCACACCCAAAGTCACACCCAAGGTGCAGAATAACTGTTCTGGGCCACCATCTACATGGATCATCCCTCGCACAGTCTTTTCAGGGTGATGCAACCAGCCTGATCCATCTCGTGCACCCAGCTACCAATCTGCAGGAAGGTCAGAAGAAAATACCACAGTGTGGCACCAGGAGTGTGCAATCAGAAAATCAACGTGGAGGCAATGCCACAGCTACACAGCTCAAGGTCTGCAAATGATAAACTGTATAGGAAGGAGAAGGCTGGAGCAACTCTCCCAAAACAGCTTCAGGCAGATATGCGTACGGAGGATTCACGAGGGATAAACCATGGACCAGTATCGCTGGGAAAGTAAGAAGCAGAATTGGGCAGAATGGTTTAGGATTTGGGGAGATAGCTCAGTAGAATAAGCACTTGCCTGGCAAGCACAGGGTCCTGAGTTCAATCCCTGGTACTGAAAAAGGAAGGAAGGAAGGAAAGAAAGAAAGAAAGAAAGAAAGAAAGGAAGGAAGGAAGGAAGGAAGGAAGAAAGAAAGAAAGAAAGAAAGAAAGAAAGAAAGAAAGAAAGAAAGAAAGAAAGAAAGAAAATGGTTTAATACATTTACTGGGAAATTTTCATCTAAATTGGCTGCTAGTTCTCTATCCATCACTCTCTATCTTAGTCCTAACCTAAGTGTCTGGTTTCATTGTCCTCTAAATAAGTTCTACACATCTGGAAACATGAATAATTAAATTATAGCATTCCAAAGTCCCTACTCATTACTGTTTGAGGCACGAAAGGAATAAATACTAATCCATGACCTCAAATAACAGCACTAGTGCAGATGACCCACATTCAGTTGGACGACGCTGAGTGGTGGAAGGTGAGCAGAACAGACTCACACAAGCCTCCCGAACAGTCGGCTTGGAGAAATCCAAGCCTGTGCCCAGTCTGCTTTACGTGAGGTCCTGGGGTCTCAGAAACCATCGTCTCTCCTGAGGTGCCATTCTTTACACGACAGCCAGAGCAGTTTCTTAAAAACAAAAGTCAAGGGGTGGGGATGTGTCTAGGTGAGCATTTGCCTAGGCTAGGATATGTGAAGCCCAAGTTCTGAAGATCAAACTGCTCAAGGGTCAGCCAGAGAGCTCAGCAGACTAAAGCACTTGCTTAGGCAGACACACAAGCACTAGGGTTTGATCCCCTGTGTGCCATGCCTGCCCTGCCCCTGGGGCTCTCTGAGAGGGCCACTGAGACTGGGCGTGATGGCACTCGCCTATAATCCCAACCCTTGGGAAGCTGAAAGCAGGAGAATCATTGAGTCCGATCTGTGTAGTGAGACCCTGTAGACCCTGTACTAAATACATTTTTTTAAAAAAAATGAATTGTTCTAGAGGCTTCCTTCCATTCTCAGGATAAGACCCTGATTGGCCTACAAAGCTGCAAATGAACTGGACTTTTCTAGTTCTGCAGGTTCGGCTCCCACAACTGCCCTCCTGCTCTCTGCTCCAGGAGGAAGGTGCAGGTAGTTCCTCCCGTGCAGTGCTGTGCTCTTACTCTTGGCATTACCTTTCCGCCTTCCTACTGCTCTGCCTAGAAGCTCCTTCCACCAGCTCACCGCACATCTGACTGCTCCGCATTCGGCTCAGGTCACACACCAGGACTGCACTCTCCCTAATCCAGCACTGCCAACAAAGCTCTAATCCCACTTTACTTTTCTTTTTACTGTTACGGTCTGACCTGGTGTTTACCTCTTCTCTGTCTCCTGGACTCGAACGCAGACATGGTGAGAGAATGGAGGCATTTGTACCCCTTGCGTCTGTATCTCTAGCTCCTAAATGTGTGTCTGTAAGCAAGGAGACACCCAGTGAATCAGTAATCAGACAGAGGTGGAAGTGGGCCCTAAACTATGAGTGCAATGTTTCCAGAAGCAGGGGAAGTGGTCCATAATTATTAATAATACTTAAAGGGCCAGCAGAACAGCTCAGTGGACTAATGGCCAGCTTAGGCAAGTGCAGGGACTGGGTTTTGATCCCTGGCACCACATACAGCACCAGTGCCAGCTCCAGAGCACACTGAGCCAGCCACCAAGACCAGGCATAGTGGTGCATGCCTGTAATCCCAGCTCTGGGGTGGCTGAATATATATATATATTTGTCAGTACAAAGAAGGTGCTAGTCGTATAACACCTTCAAGAGTCCTACTAAAAATTCTTATCCTCAAAACAACAAAGGACCTCTAAGTTGGCCTACAAGCTCACAGAAATCATTCTGGTTTCTCTAACAAAAATGCCATAAACTGAGTGACATATACAGTGATTTGTCTCTTCTAGTTGAGGAGGATGGCAACTCCAAGGCCAAGCCATAATAGATTCATTGTCTTCAGAAGACACATTTCTGGGTTTACAGACAGCTATCTCCTCACTGCAGAGAGGAGAAAGGATATTTCTAGGGTTAGTTTGTAAAGAGCACGAATTCCATTCATGAAGCTCGGCCTCTCCCTCCTTACGTTTTTAGGATTTTTTTTTTTTTTTAATGTATTTGGTACAGAGTCTACAAGGTGTTCAGGGTCTCACTACATAGATTGGACTCATAGCGATCTTTTTAGAATTTTATTTTAAATATAATCTCTCTATGTAGTTGAGGCTGGCCTCAAACTCAGAGTGATCCACCTGCCTCAGCCTCACAAGTTCTGAAATTTCAGGCATATACTACCACACCTGGCTAGGCTCCATCCTCTAATGTTATAATCTTGGTAGTTAGAAATTCTAAATGGAAGAGGATCAGCCAAATAGCTCAGCAGATTAAAGCACTTACAAGTAGACACAGGGCTGGGGGTTCAGTCCCCGAGTCAGCTGTGCCAGTCCCACCCCCGGGCCATACTGAGATGGCAATTGGGACTGGGCATGGTGGTGTCTGCCTCTAATTCCAGCTCTTGGGAGGCTGTAAGAAGGCAGATCACTATGAGTCTGATCTAGTAGTGAGACTCCAAACACCCTGTAGATGCCTCCCAGAAAAGAATTTCATTGTGGAAATTTTGAAGTGACAGAGATAGTCACTATAATTATTGCCCCCCCAGAAGAATAGTAAAATATATTGTGAATAAATATATTAAACATACCATGCTTTGATATGATCTTTATCTGTATTAAATATATATATGCATTTTTAAATTCATGGAAATTTAATGAATTTCATTAATTTAATTTAAATTCAAAGCTAACGAAATGTCCATCAACCAAAAGTGAGAGAAAAACTAAGATTGTAAGATTAATGAATGTTTCCAGATCACAGAGAGAAAATAACTGCCAGTCGTCACCTCTAGGCTCTCTAGTCAGAGGATATAAAGCAGCACTGTTATTATGTCCTGCACATGTTGTGCTAATAATTTTCCCAGTGCACATGAATTCAACCGAGAAGCCAGGGGGGGCAAGAGGGGAGTCGCCCCATTTCCATTTCCCAGTGTTGTCAGTTCACAAGGCGGGTTACAACCGATTTGGCTACAGCACAGGTACTTCCCAAATTAATTCTTACTGAAAGTAAAAATCTATGGTCATTGGAGCTGGATAATATCACACGTGATAAATTCCTTCCAACTGTTCAGTCTCCTGATTTAAGCCATTTTCTCTCCTTTCCAGCTGATAATTTTTTAAAATATCTCATGCATATACATTTATATACATATGTATGTTTATATTTGCATAACTGGGGCCCTAGATAAGTTAGGAGGATGTTCATACTAACTCAGTCTCTACTGACTTAGGAATAAAGAGAAAAAGTCATTACAAACCACGCTGTTTCTTTACAGACGTTTTGTGAATAAATCAACTTCTTCAAAATTGGTTCCTATTTCTTTTGCTTCACCTATCATCTGTATTGAGGCAATAATGCTGCATTATCAAGTTGGATTTGGCTGAATAAGTCCCCACATCCCCCTGTGATAGGAGCCTTCTACAAGTATTTAGTACAGTATTCTTGTTTCAGTGTTCAAAGAATATTTTCATCTTCAAAGTACGACTTCGACGGGTCACATGCTTGCTTCAGTGCTCACCAGCGCTGAACTCCTGGTAAAGATCTTTCTTTGAAATGGCTTTCTTGGAGCAACTATAACCCAAAAAGACAGTTAATGCCAGGAAAGAGTAAAGCAACCTGACAAAGACTACGAACAAATAGGCATTGTCATATGGTTTGGATTTCGGAGATTTTTCTCTTCCGCAGCACTTTTGACTTCACTTTTCAGTTTTCTTTCCAGTAGTTTAAAAGCAACAAGAGATGTAAGAATCTAGTTTTCTACATCCATGATGTAGCTTTTCTCAAAAATATACAAGGATAACTTCACCTTGCAATCACTGCCTACAAAGCCATGCTTTCCTTCCTCACAGAAGCCTCACCACTTGGCTATAGGCTGCAAGTGCCCTGAGAAGAAAATTCAGTGATTAAAAATGAAACTAAAAGTCTAGCAGACCACATGCAAATTTAAATGTGCATTACAAAACTCTAGTGAAAGCAAGTTTTAATATGGGGGCAGCATGCAGGCTTGACCATATATATATATATATATATATATATATATATATATATATATATTCCCCCCAAGAAAAACAAGATGAGGTTTAAATGGATAGTTTGGTTTGATATCTACCATTTGAAAAAAAAAAAAATCTGTATGACAGCTTTCCCTTCGTATGTTTGCTCCTGGAAACGCAGGAAGTAGAAAAAAAGGTATTTCTAAAATCTTCAAAATCAAATCACAATATAATACCTTAATTTCCTTCTCTAAGCAAACCTGACTATATTCTAATTTCACTCCCAAGAAAGGAAAATCTTCTTCACAAATTTCTCAGAAAATACAGTCTTCACTGGCTCCCACGCAATTCCACAGAGCATTTGTTTGTTGTTTTTGTTTTGCTTTGTGTTTTGGTCGTTTGTCCTAAATGGTGTCCCTTTGCTTGGTATCAGCCACCTGGTCTCCTGTGGATTCTAGTTTCCTATGTGTTTTACCAGCAGAGCTCCTCTAAAGTAAAGAGTTGTTTTATAAAGTAGTGAAACCCTATCGCGGCTAGAAACCCTCTGGAGCACACACAAACCCTCCATCTCCCGTGAAGAGAATCCCAGCTGTTCTTCCCTGGGATCCGGCTCCTTGTGGCGGTGCTGGTCCCCTTTGAAGTGGCACACGCACCTCTGCCGACCTGCGTCTCCCTCAGTTCGCGCTATTTCTCTAAGCGTGACCCCTGAACTGATTGCCCGATGACTAATTCACATGCTAAGAGCAAGGTATATCAGTATCGCTGACCTGCCTGCGTTTGTCATTAAGGGTTTGTAGTAAAAAGAAAGATGAAAGAGAGAAGTGTAATGTTAGATCAGCAGCCAAACATCCTACGAGTGTGTTTTGAAAACGTGACTTATAAGAGAGGCGGCTGAGTCCTTTCCAGCTTTTCAAGTTAGGTATGAAGCGTGTATATATATATATATATATATATATATATATATATATATATATATATATATTTTATTTAGAACTTCCCAAGCTTCTTTTTCTTTGTAAACTATTGGCTACTGTGAAAAGCATAACTCCTGTGTGAGTTTCAAAATTATTTAAGGAGAACGGGAAGATGAACTCTTATTAAACAGTGCCCGTTTCAGAAACTAACCTGTCCCACCACCACTACTGCCATCCCTGAGATGGGCTAATAGAAACTTCTAAAAATATGTGCGTACGGGCGCTTCTGATTGTTAACACTAAGTACTTCTCATGGTCCAATCTTACTCACCAATGTAGAAGATGAACAACCTTTTCTATTTACTTCTCATTGAAAAAAAAAAAAAAAAAGTCACTCTTGTTGACAAGATGCGTGTACTACCAATCCTGTGAAAGATAGTCTGTTGGGACTATCTTGGCAAATGCTGTCATAAAATTCTTTCAAGAAATAAGATGGTCTCTAAATGTGGATAATGGGTCTTTGAACAGACCCGAAAGACCCATTTCCATAGACTGGACCGATTCTTTTACAGCAACACATAATGAGAAGTCAAAGAAAAGGGGTGGGGCAAAACCAGAAGATTAAAAAGAGAGTAAAAGATTAAAAGAAGGAAAAAATATAAGGAAAATTCAAAAGGAAAAAAGATCAAAAAGGGGATTAACCATGTTACTTGTTGTTTTTCAGAAATTAAAAAAGTATGGTGGATAAGGAATTTGTTTCCTTTTGGCCCAAGAAAAATGCCAATTATGGTAGCTAAACTGCCTGGATCACATATCAGCATGCTTTAGAAATGTGAGAAATGGATGGGAAATATAAACACAGAGCAATAGCTTACAGTTATGTTATGAATTAAGCCAGAAAAATATCAAGATTTAGTCACTGAATAAGCTGCCAAGGTTAATTTTCCCTGATGAACTTGAGCAAGATCAGAATAGAAGCGATAGCACTGTAGTTGAATGTTTTGTGCAGCAACCTCCCCCCCCCCCCGCACCCCCAGGCTCTCTAGAATCAAATTCTCCATTTTCTTATGGAAAAAAGAAACCCAGGCAAAGAGGACATATTCGACAATAATGAAGTCACAGAATTCCCCTTTCTTTCGGGATCTCTTTGATCAGTATACTAGATTCTGAGTTTTAATCTCTGACATGGCAAACCCAGGTAGCCAACCCTGCCATGAAAATCATTCAGAGGTGGCCTTTGTGCATTATTTCATTTGGACTTTTCTTATACCATCTTAGTATCAGAAATTAATCATTTAAAATATTAACTGGATGATATAGAAAGTGTGTATATATTTCATTTGACAAAAGTTAAGTTTGCATATCTTAAAATGGAAAATATAGTTTATTATTATTAATTAACATGTGTGTTGCTTATTTCATTCCTGGTAAATTTGTAACATTAATTTTTTTTTAGGTCCACACATTTTCTTTTGGGTTTGCCTTAGTCTTGCTGTCTTTATTCCAGTTAACCTAAACCTAAGCTTGTTTTGGTTTGTTTGTTTGTTTGTTTGTAACTACAGATCTTTTTAATTGTCCAATCCTTGGTACTCAAAAAAATCACAAAGTCAAATAACTTAGAAATACTAAAAGTTAAAGCAAGGAAACCGGTAGGTGAAACAAAGTAAAACAATATTAAATTGCCTCTTGAAACTATGAAAAAAAAAAAGTCTGTGGCGTTAGAGCTGCAGTGACACATCTCCCATGCTCTCGGGCACTTGGGGCGTGGGCACCAGCCACGCAATTTCATGGGATTTTAGGTAACACGGCACAGCATCTCATTTTTCTCTTCCTCTTCTAAAAACGAAGTCAAAAACTTCCTTCAATCCCAGGTGCTTTCTGTTTCACTGAAACTCCTCTTAAAGGAGAGTAGCACAGAGTAGGATCCAGAGAAGCACATGAATTTTATATTAATTGCTCTCTTTGTCAGCAGTCAGAAAGAGCAGGCTGTCTGCTTCTGAGGCTGGGTCACTATAAACAAACAACCTGGGTCAAGAGCAACAATAGCTACTTTACCTCCTGCGGTCCCCCTGTTGTGCACACTTTGGTGGGACGCATGGGGGTGGGAGGATCGGTTCTGAGGCCAGTGGGAAGTGGGATGAAACTGCCAGTTGCTTTCCAGGGGTGTTCCTTCGGGGCCTAGCCTATGGAATGATAGCACAACATAGAAGGGTGTACATACAGGAAGTTTACTGCGTTAGTCTGTTTGCACCCACCCACCAAGAATGATGCAACAAGCAGCCTACCCTGTGTAGCACTGTCATGGGATGCACACAATCTACTGTTACAAGAAATGACAAAGCACAGGGTCATGTGCCGAAAAGGGTCCTGTATGTGGAAACCTAAGTCTTTACCTATTTGTATGAACATAGTAATAAGGGGAAAGTCCTAGTAACTTTGAACAGCTAGAGGGAGGCCGGAAAGTTCTTAGCTTCCTGAAGGGAGGCAGAAAAGTTCTTAGCTTTTTACTCATATGTTTTTTTTTGTTTGTTTGTTTTTGGTTTTTGGTGTTTTTTTGGGTTTTTTTTTTTTTTTTTTTTGGTATTTTAGTACAGGGTGTACAGGGTCTTACTACATAGACTGGACTCATAGTGATCCGCCTGTGTTCAGCCTCCCAAGAGCTGGGATTACAGGCGCGGCCACCACACCCAGTCTCCATCACCATTTCAGTGCGTCCTTGGGGTGGGACAGGCGCAGCACATCAGGGATGAACCCCAGCAGCTTGGCTGTGCCTAAGCAGACGCTTTAGTCTGCTGAGCCATCTGGTCAGCCCTTTCTATGTCTTTCTGAGCCAGGGTCTCACTATGCATTGCAGGCTGGCCTTGAGCTCTCTTTGGAGCCCAGGCCAGTATTGATCTTGCAACAATCCTCCTGCCTCGTTTTCCCAAGTGCTGGGATCACAGACGTGTGCCAGCACACCCAGCTTTGTATGCCTTTTTTGAGTTCAATTACAAGTAATATAGAATTAAGTTGCTTTAAATGTAATGAAAGACCATGTAAAGACAGTACGTATGTTTTTCTCCCCATTCATATTTTTTTCTTAAAGTAGTTTATTCTAGAATCTAATTCTTTAAACCAAACTTTAGAGCTTTTAAAGATGATGGAGAGGAATTGGGTAGATGGAGGGCGCTTGCAATGCCGAGAAATAACAGAGCATTTTCAAGAAGTGTGCTAGACCTAAAAGAATCATTCTGGCTTGGAGGTACATCCCATAAACCCAGCACTCTGAGGGGAGGTGGGCCAAGACAGGAGGATTGAAATTTTGAGCCTAGCTTAGGGTCACTTAGCAATTTACTGAGGCTTTGTCAGAAAACATGTTTATAACCATAGGCTTGGATCCAGCTCAGAGCAAATGGCCTGGGTTCAGTTCCCAGTACCACAGTCAAACAAATAAGGAGAGAGAGAGAGGGAGACAGAGAGAGAGAGAGAGAGAGAGAGAGAGAACACCACTGCTAGCTGCTGTATGGGGAAACAACTGCCAGTGGGTGAGAAGGTCCCCTTTGGGGACTGCAGAGATAAGCAGGGCAGCATGGCTTGAAGATCAGCAGCTGGTGGAGGTGAGACCGACTTCTAACTCAAGGTTGTGGATAATTTGCTTGTGCCGAGTAGGAAACGCAGAAGAATGAAGCACGGCTCCCACCCCAGGGGCTCCTGGGACAAGAGGCGACGCTGCTTGCTTAGATGTGTAGCAGGCAACAGAAGCAGATTCACAGGAAGACGAGACGCAGAGCTACACTCTAGGTGTGCTACTGTGAGCTGCCCCGCAGACGTCCACCGGCAGGCGCCGGGTGGTCCCTACGGACGCGCAGAGAGTACATGGCTTGCACTGGCCAATGAAGCAGGAGGGGTCGAGCGTGTTCCTTTAACAAAGTTGTGAATTCTGGGGATGCTGCCACCTAGCAAAGCCGCAAACTAAGAAGAAAGCTGCCAGGGAAACGTCTTCAAACTGCGAATCTTGGTCCATTTTATGGGTCATGAGTTAATGCAGGGTTTAGAACCAGAAGTTTTTAATGAAAAGAAATGCATAGGATAGGGCGAGCCTGATAGCTCAGTGGGCTAAAGCACCTGCTTAGACAGTGTGCAGCGGCCAGGGTTCGATCCCCAGCGTGCGCGGCTGGCCCCGCCCCTGGGGGTGCGCTGAGAACGCAATTGAGACTGGGTGCGATGGCGCATGCCTGTAATCCCAGCACTTGGGAGGCTGAAAACAGGAAAACCATTATGAGTCTGATCTACATAGGGAGACCCTGTGGACCCTGTCTTAAATATAGAACAAACTGATAGATAGATAGATAGATAGATAGATAGATAGATAGATAGATAGATAAGATGGTATAGAATACGATGTAATAGAATATAACAGGAAGAAATAATAGAATAGGAATACCAAAGGCACCACACTGTACACTCAACAATATCTACACACTTGACTAAAAAACTCAAGCCAATCATGAGGTGCGTGTGAACAACAATAAAGAAGACACGGATGCCTGTATTGGCAAGCAGGGTTTGATTTTTGTCTACCTGTGTGCTTTGCAGTGGATAATTTTCAGTTAGGGCGTAGGAAGTGAATATAAATTGATAGATGAGATACCTAGGTTGCAGCTTAGTGCCAGACCTTCACTTGTTGACCCTTCCCTGCCTTCTGCCCCTTCTTTGATGCTTGTTACAACCCTAATGCGATATCAGTGCAAAGACCAAGGGGCCTGGCCACCACTCCTCCGCCCATGGCAATTTCTACATCTGCTGAAGGACTCTGGTGATACGTCACTTTGCGTGTTTTTGTTTCCAAGGTCTGAGTCCAGTTTGTGTACTTTAGTACTTCGGGATCATAAAATTAATAAATTTCAATTTTTCTTCTCCTTAAAGTTCAATTCTGAGAAGCAAGAATGGAATGGGAAATAAAAGAATCTCTATGGCTTCTCTACAGCCGGGTGCTTACTATGACCTCCTGTTATAATAAGATCCATACGATAGGCTGGGCGTGGTGGCTCATGCCTGTAATCCCAGCACTTGGGAGGCTGAGGCAGGAGGATCGCTGTGAGTTCGAGACCAGCCTGGGCTACAAAAGTGAGCTCAAAGCCAGCCTGAACTGCACAGTGAGACCCTGTCTCAAAAAGCCAAAAAAAAAAAGATCCATACGATGAAACCAGATTTATATCCAAGTTCAAAGACTTGAGACACCCACCCAACAAATCCTTACCGAACAGCCATTAAACTCAAGGAAAATTATCTCACTTACCTCTCTTGACAGCTCTACGAGTGAATGAATTAATATCTGTTTTGCCACTGAGAAAAGCCAAGACTAGTAGCGAGTTGTCCATTCAGCTCATCAGTGGGATTTTGTGTCGCAAACCAGACCTCTGTGCAGTAAGCTCAACTGGGTACTGCTGCTCTAGCACAACAGCTTCGCCTAGTGTGCCTCGCTGTTGGAATTACACATCAAAGGAAAACGTTGGAAGCGCCTTGCTTCTCTCTCAAAAAGGAAGTGGGTGAGTGATGCGCAGTGAACCCAGTAATTAAGCACTGATGCAGAAGTCCTGTGCAATACAATAAGTCCTCCTACATGTATTGTGTAAAAATATATAAGAATCCAACAATCAAAAAACAATACTGCATATTATTCTTAGCTGAGTAGCAGGAAAAGAATGCATATGTGCCACATACGTGCATATAGGAAGGGAATGCGTGAGCATGGCGTGCCAGAGCCTGTTAGAATAGCTGCTTATAGACAGAAAAACTGCAGTTCTAAGATGAGACATAAAATTACTTCTCATTGTTTTCCAAATGCACAGTTAGCCTATGCAGTAGTCAGGAAAGCTATAGTTCAAATAATTTCCAATCTCCCCAAGCATGTGGTGGGATATACTTCTCCAGCCCTTTGATTAAAATCTTTTATTTGGCATAGGGTCTCACTATGCAGCTTTGATTCATAGTGATCCTCCTGTCTCAGCCTCCCCAGCACTGGGATTACAAGCATGCACCACCACAGCTGGTTTCAGTGCCTGGCTCATGGCAGGACCTACATAGCATGCCATACTGGGCACCAAACCTCAGTCCTCGAGCGTGCCAGGCAAGCGCTTAGACTGCCAAGCTATCTCCCCGGCCCTTCCTCAACCCTTTTTAAGGTCAGCCTATGGGGCGGGGGGTTCCTTTGGTCAACAAAATATGAACAGATGTGAATCGTGCCACGTCTGGCCTGAAGTTTTAAGAGCCAGTCTCCAACCCACCACATTTCCTGTTCCAGCCACACTGAAAGCATATATAGAGGTAAAGGCTTGATCAGAGACTATGATAAATAAAGTGCTTTTGGTAGCTGACATTAGACAGGCAGAAAAAGGGAGAACAAATCCTTTGTGGTCATCAACCACTGAGATTTGGGGTTGTTTGTTGTGACACCATCGTCCAGCCTATCCTGGCTGATGAAACATAGCCAAGAAATGCTGAGTACACAGAGAAACATCAGCTTAGCAATTCTACTAGAATTATTTCCCGCCTGCAAATGAAAAAGTGCTTTAAAGTCATGAATTAGTTCATGTATTCACTGACAGGCACCAACTATGTTCCAGGCAGTTATAAGGTACAGAAGAAGTACTATTAAATAAGACTGGCAATATCTGACCCTCACGATTGGCATCAGTGAAAAAGTGAACACAAAGCAAACACAGAATGACGCACGCTTCCTTAGAAAGAAAGCCTCCCTCACAGTGCTATAAGAAGGTGCCGTGGCTGGTTTAGACAGCCAGAATGGCCTCCACACCGAAATCACTTGGACTGATGGTTGCAATCATAATGATAGCTCTAAAACCGCAAAGAAGTTTCTTTAAGCTTTCCTGTAGTTTTCAGGTTAGGGGGCATAGGCCTATATTTCATCTTAAATAAGAATAACACCATAGAATAAATAAGTAACAGCGGGAAAATAGTAGGGTAATAGAAGCACTCAGAAAACCCAGGAGGCCCAGGCTTCCTTCAGAAAGTGAAGGACCATATTCAGTTACACCTGCAGATGGAATCGATAGAACCCTAAGTGGATGCAGAAGCAAAAGTTGGCACCTCTCTAAGCGGAGGAGGCCACCAATTGAAAATTTAGCCCATAAAACATCCATCAAGATAGCAGTAAAAGGGGTGAGATGTGTACACACGTAAAAGCAATTGAAAACATATTTGCCTAATTGTACAGAAAAAGATATCAAGATGAGTGCTGAAAGGAAATGAAAAACTAGGAGATGTGGAATCTCCATTCTAATGGACCCAACTCCAGGTCTGGTAATATGGCCTCAGGGACAAATGCCACCAGCTACAAAAACATTAAATAGTTAATAAAGCCTGTGAAGCATTTCCAACGAAAGGAGGATCTGAGAGAAGGAAGGCACAGTTCAGCTTTTATCAGCAATTACTCTTTCATATTTTTGTATCAAGCTAACTTTATTAAATCATTCTGCAAAGGTCAAGTGGGATGTGTCTTTCCTGGGCTATTTTCATATTTCATGACGCAGACTGAGTAACTGGATAGTGTGCCCTGTCTTTCCACAGACTGGAAGACATTTACACCCAGATGCTGGTTTCCTGTGGTGTGATGTTAGTCACTCGGACAATGAGGTTTTATACGATGCTGTGAATATACAGACTCTCAGCCAACTTTTTCTTCAGTGCCTAAACATGCTCAGTTATCAGAAATCCCCTGCTCACTACTTATCGTTAAAAAAGAAGGTAGTGGCAGGCATCTCCACAGCAATGGGGTGTGACATTCTCAGGTGGCCAATCAACACTTCCTTTAAATGAAATAAAGTACTTACAAAATATAAAATGCATTGAGCTGCAAGAAGAATGATTCTTGAGCTACCAGTTAACATGTCTTCTTTGTTATTGTATCGTAATAAAACACTTTAAACTGTAACATGTTGACCCATTCGAGGTAGAATCTCAATGTTTAACTTTCATCACTCTTACAGTTTCTATTTCATCACTCTTACAAATGTTTTGAAAGCGGCAAACAAGGGTACATTGTATTTGTTTATTAAAAGTTATAAAGCCCTTCAGGAGTAAGATCTCATTTGGGAGGCCGCTGAGATAACTCAGCGTTCTAAAATCACCTGCTTAGGCAGCACAGAGACCGAAGTTGCACCCCCAGCACCACATGCTGCACTAACCCCATCCTCAGAGTGGGCTGAGCCAGCCACTAAAAAAAAAAAAAAAAAAAAAATTCATTTTTTCTCTTCTACATTGTTATCAAGTAGTTAATGTTATTATGCCCAGTAAAAGATGGCAAGGAAAATCAAACTACTTCTTGGTGCTATGGTTCTGTTTGGATTATGGCTCTCTAAGTGGATATTCCCCTTTCTACTTCTTCATGTTTTCTGGCTTTTCTCTAATACGCTTTTATTATTTTGAGAGAGAAAACAGAACTTTAAGTTGCTGAAGTAATGAAGGAAATAGAGACAGAGCCACCCGCACCATGTATGCCCTAAGGGAAGGGTAAAAGTGTTCTCTGGTATTGTCAGCAGCACATGGACTCACTCTGTCCTACACACACCTCATAATTAAGAAGCATCATTTCATATCTTTTATCTCTATCCAGTGAATGCAAAAGGAATTAACATTTTTGGAAGTTCGCTGGATGTGCCAGGATAATTCCAAGACACAAAAAATTAACCCAATTAATCTTACCATTGTATGAGAAGAATATAATTTAATTTCCACTTGATTTGAAAGTAGGATCTCAAACTAACTACTGACTAACATGCATTAATAAGAGATAAAATCAAGATCCAAAGCCATAGCTGACCAATTCCAAAGCCAGCACACTTCGCCGCACTACACAAACAGTTGTAGGCTCCACACAGCATGCCTCCTCCCTCTAAGTCTCCTTCCTGGAGGACAGGAAGTAGATAACACACCGCCTACACTCAAAAGCCTTCGCTGTGGCTGAGGAGATAACTCACAAGTCTAAGCACCAGCCAGGCAAACTGTAAGGACCTGAGTTTGATCCCTGGCACTGCATGGTGCGATCCTATGTCCAACAAATAAATAAAGACTTTTTGAAAAAAAGAATTTAAACCTTCACTGCACACAGAATCAAACTGAGCCCTTCCCATGACCACCCAGCAAGCCTGTGTCCCCTTGCTCTCTACTCCTCTACGGTGGAGCAGGGATGGCTTTCAGTGCTCACAACGAGCAGAACTCAGACTGATCCCCTGGCTAGAAAAGTTCTCTCCTCGCAACAGTTGACACGTTGCATAGTGTTGTCTTCATAATACTTACACAGAGCATAAGGTGTAGACATGAAGAACTTTCTGATTGAAATTGGTAAGGAAAGAGAAATGAAAGAAAAAGAAAAAGGTAAAGAGAGAAAAAGAAAGAAAAAAACAAAAAAATCTTCACTTTGAGCTGAGAGGAAGTAGCTGTATACAACTATTGCGAATATACTACTAATGTGTCTTGAAACTCATTGTTATTTCTTATTAAAAATGATAAATAAATAAATAATTTTTGTAAAAAGAAAAGTTCTCCCTTCACTTCCCAGAGCCCGTTTCCACACATTTCCACAGAGACCTTTCTTCCCACTCAGTCTCAGCAGGTTTCCTCGTTTTCTCTGCATGCTCCTCTTTTCCTTTCCGCTCTCAGCGTAACTTCTAATGGATGCTCACTGCTTTACCCACTTAGATCTCGCCTTCCTGTGTGTGCCCCCAGTGGCCGAAACCGAGTGTGTGCGCTGACTACGACATCAAAAACAGTTGCTTGGCTGGCAAAAGCTTCTCAAAAAGTAGTTATTGTAGTTGGAGCGAATCGTTGGATCCCAGGTCTCAGCATCTTGCGATTCAAACACTCTTAAATTTCATAAAAAATTAAATAAAATTTCATGATCAAATACTAAGGTAATACACTGTGTATCATTATCTTCAAAGCAATTACTCAGAGTACAAGACATAACCCAAAAAAGATTCTTACCAAAAGGGTCAGCGCGATAGCCCAGCAGACTAAGTGCCTGCTGCATGCCACACCAGCCCTTCCCCCAGGGTGCACTGAGCCCGGGACCAAGTCCTCACATGGTGGCACATGCTTGTAATCCCAGCACTGGGGAGGCTGAAAACAGAAGCTCGCTAGGAGTCTGAGCTGTGTAGTGAGACCCTATACCAAATACATAGTAAATACATCAATAAAAATAAAAAGATTCTTACCAAAAAGAAATAGATAACAGCACAAATCATCCTTCTCAGTGAACTCACTCATTTATAGTGAGATAGTATAAATGAACCCCATTCTTAACATGACTCTTCAATGTTCATTTCCAACCGTAACTTGGCCCACCTGAGTCCAGCTCTGCCTCAAATTCATGTTTGCCTCACATTTATTTTCTGTCATTGGCACACAAATCTTCCTTTCTTCCCACCCTTCCTGTGCATCGTGATGGTCCCATCTGATCTGCACACATGACCACCACACACTCTGAACAAGCCAGGGTCTATCTGCCAAGGAAGATGAGAGTGTTGACCCTTCAACGATCAAATAGCAGATTGTTTTTTGCCCTAGGCCATACAGTTCAAAACCTACTGATCTGTGTCTTCAAATATCTACTAGTAGTTTCTCCTAAAAGCATAGATTTCTATAAAATCTAAGCCAAAAAGAATTAGTAAAACTAGCCTAAAAGAAAGCCTGTCACTGTGCCTCTGTTAAGAATCAGTCTTGGGGCCAGCCAAATAGCTCAGCAGATTCAAGCACCTGCAGGAAGGCACAGAGCCCAGGTTTCAATCCCTGGTCCCATCCTACTGGCCCCACTCCCAGGGCACACTGAGATGGCAACTGAGACTGGGTGTGGCGCCATGCACCTGTAATCCCAGCTCTTGGGAGGCTGTAAATACCCAGATCCCTATGAGTTCAGTCTAGTAGTGAGTCCCTGAACATTCTGTAGACCCTTCCCTAAAAAAAAAAAAAGAAAAGAAAAAAGAATCAGTGTTGTAGGGTTATATCCCTGTTTGTAGCAAAGAAAGGGCGAGCCGCCTGTCCCTGAGTGTGCTGGTGTTCTTGTGTGCCTTTGGGCCTAGAGGCATACCAGCTTTCATCCGTGAAGTTGCCATGAGAAATAAACCAGCAGCAGCAAAGATTCCCTGGAGCTAAAGATAAGCTTATTATTTCTTATTTGCAATCCTAGTCCTGTGGGTTTTGGAACTCTCCAAGATAACAAAGGGTCTTTTAAAAGCTATGGCTAAACATGGGAAGAAATCAACTATGAAATAAATAACTTCTCAATCAACTATATTCACATAGAAGGGCTCTCTCTTCACTCATGTTCCTCAAAAACAGTCTTGCTGTTATTTCTATAACTTAAAGATGCTGATGTTTAGGTTTCCCAGCCCAGGAACACATATTATTGCCTACACATTGCTGTTAAGGTGACTCAATAATCATAGAGCTAACTAACATCGGTTGATTATTCCCTGCAGGCTAACATAATGCAATATCTCTTTTTTGTCTGTTCATTTGCTTGTTGTTGATACAGGGTCTCCCAATGCAGCTCAGACTCATAGTGATCCTTCTAGCTCAGGTTCTCCAGCACTGGGATTACAGGCATGTGCCACCATGCCCAGTTTCAGGGCTGGCATAGCACACCCGGTGTTTCAGTGCCGTTGAGGTATGTGGTACCAGGGACCAACCTTGGGACCTTGCACTTGCCAGGAAGAAACCACCAACATCTTTCTCTCTTTATGGAACTAGAAATCAGTTTAGAGAAATAAGATCATTTATCCAAAATTGGATAGCGAGCAAACAATTTATATAAGGCAGGGATCCAGCTTTTAAACCTAGCTCAGTGGTTCCCCAAATCATTGCTCCCTAGCGCTAGACTACACAGCCATTAAAAATATTTGCAGAGCAATACACTTTTTCAAAGGACATGGAAGACCAAGCATGGTGGAGTACACCTATAGTCCCAGCACTTGGGAGGCTGAGGCAGAAGGATTGTTACCAATTCTAGCAGCCTCGGCTACAAAGTGAGTGAAAGGTCATCTTGACCTGCATAGCAAGACCCTGACTCAAGAAGAAAGAGAGAGAAAGAGAGAGAGAGAGAGAGAGAGAGAGAGAGAGAGAGAGAGAGAGAGAAAGAAAGAAAGAAA
>PVJA010014951.1:0-46397 GCA_004027025.1 Myocastor coypus
AAGGGAAGGGAAGGGAAGGGAAGGGAAGGGAAGGGAAGGGAAGGGAAGGCAAGGCAAGGCAAGGCAAGGCAAGGCAAGGCAAGGCAAGGGAAGGCAAGCCAGTACAAATCTGGAAGCACTGAAGTGCAGTAATTCACTAAGAATAAGACAGTGGATTTTGAAAGACATCTCATAATGCACAGGAGTTTCCTTCCTGGGCGCCCTCCCTCCAGGGTTTCTTACTTCACGCAGTCAGCCATCACCCATTCTCTTGCAAGGTGCCCTTCCAGTCATGCCCCGACATGGGAGCCCCTTGCTTTGGTGCAGAGGCCCGAATCCTACTCCTGTTTCCTTTCCCAGGGAATAGCAGCCCTTCTAGCATGCTGCCTCCTTAGAGTTCTATTTGGATTGGCTGAAATTTGAGATCCTGTTACAATAGCAAATATAGTACATGGGAGATGTTAATAGAAACTTTGCTGTGTGTTGAAACAGTCCAAAGAAGACAGCATTCAATATTTTAAAGATACTTTGAAGCAAAACAGCACAGTCATATATAATTAGATTTATCAAATAATAATACAGAACATCCCATTAAATCAGAATTTCAGAATACAGTGTTTTAGAATCAGTCTACACTAATATTAGAAACACCATAGCAGAAAATACCAACCCTCCCACCAGCATACCTTAGAGTCCCTTAGTTTCCCAGGCAACAGTTCCTGTTATAGTTCCTATTACTTCTGTTCTTTAGAAATGTCTGGCCACTGTGGTGCACAGCTGGGCACTATGATGCATATTGCAAGAACCAATCAAAGACAGCCAAGTGCTCTCCTTCTATATTTTTCCTGTTTGTAAATTCCCTATGAGAGCTAGACTTCCAGAGATCAGGACTTGGTATTTTGGGAATGAGCCCATCTAGTGCCCATGAACATAAACAAATTTGTATGCAAATCCTGGGTACTGTTTCAGTGTTTCTGCTTGTTGTAGCAATACCACTTGCTCCTCACCTTAAATTTACTTTTAGCTGTTTATCCTGTATTTTGTCTAACACTTCTCAAAGTAACTCATGCTAGCCAAACCATGTCTTCCTGTACACAGCAGAACTGTAAACAAACTCTAAGATAGTATTTGGAGATTTCTCAAGCAACGTTTGTTTTTGGTGATGATAACTATCACTACGAGAAATGCCTTTTCCTCTTCTCACACTCTCCAGAAGGCCTCTCCATATAATCTATTGTTTACATTTCTGAAAGTATTCTAGGTATTTACTTTGAAGAACAAAAAAAAAAAAATTACTTTTTGATTTTTTTATATACCAGGGAAGACAGGCTAGGACAGATAAAAGTCTATCTACTTAAAGGGGATATCAAAACAGTGCCACCCAACACTGATTTCAAAGTAAGGTGATGATATCTTTTGAGAAATGTGTATACTATGGAGAAATCATTTTCAGAATCCTTGAAACTAAATTATTCCTCAATGACATGGTTTGTCTAAAGTTGCATATAACAGAAAATGCCTTTTTATGACTGCTATAGCAAATGACGGTTGAAAACTTGTTCACCAAATCTGGTTGCAGCAGACTACTTTCTTTTGACTTTAAAACTTTACAACAGGGGCCCGGCAGGATGGCTCAGTGGTCTAAAGCGCCTGCTTGGGAAAGGTTGGGCAGCTTCAGGGACCGCGGTTTGATCCCCAACACCACATGCTGTGCCAGCCCTGCCCTCGGGGTGGGCTGAGCCGGCCATAAAAATGAGTGAATAAACAAACAAAGGTTGTGAAACAAGAAAAAAATAAATAAATAAAATTTTAAAAATTCTAAAAAAAAAAAATAAATAAAACTTTACAATATACTTTTCTGGTTTTTAAGGTAAAAATCTGAAGGGCTAACCAAATTGCTCAGTGAATTAAAGCACCTGCAAGGGGGGACAGTGGTCTGGGGTTTGATCCCCAGGTCTGCCTTGCCTGCCCTGCTCCCAGGGCACGCTGAGACAGCAATTGAGACTGGGTGTGGTAGAGCACGCCTATAATCCCAGCTCTTTAGAGGCTGCAAACAGGCGGATCACTAGGAGACTGATCTAGTAGTGAGACTCTGAACACCCTGTGGACCCTTCCCTAAAAAAAAAATACAGAAAAAAATTAAAAATTTGGTATCTATTAGCTGCATGGGCTCATATTATGAGTCATGTCTAAATTAAAAGTATAGCAAAATATCCCTACTGACTTTCAGTTTGTTTGTCTACTTTTTTTTAAATTAGGCTATGGAGAAATGAACTATCATTTTTAATAATTTTAAGAAGAATTGCATCTGATCATGAGCAGAATCTTTACATTTCATGTGAAATGAGAAAAATAAACATGGAAAAATAAATAATGCAGTTATTCTCCAAATAGATTTTCACTATACATCTACCAGTTTACACCTTTCCAACATTCTAATATTCTGGAACTTTATCCCTACTAACATGAGTGCCCTGTGTCACTAAGTTTTATTACAAAATTCATTTGTCAGAACTTAGTTAAAACATGTCAAAATATAGAACATTTCTCACAATTATGCTCATCCTTTTCATGTTAGTAATGATTTCTTCCATACTGTAGGCATTGCTTCCCAGATTTTTGCGCATGTTGTTCCTAATTTGGAGATTTCCAATGCTCAAGTTTCTGAAAGTTACTCATCTTTTTATTCAACTCACTTTGGGGAATTTGGAACTTGTTCTTGCAGTTAGTGTTGAGCGTTCGTTGCACTGAGCATCTTGATATAAATGAATTGTGTAAGGCACAAATAGAAAACATCACACAACTGTGCAGAGCTCTCCAGCCCCACTGCAGAATTCTAACAGTGAGAGCGGGAGCTGGGCATCATCTTTAAGTTATGCTGGATGATGCCTGCGAGCAGTGAGGGCTGAGAAACATTACTTGAAGTCAGCATTTTTCAAGCCTCTGCACATGAATTGTGTGGGAGCTCATTAAATAGCCTGGGGAGAGGCTGAGAGTTGGGATTTCTAGTCCAAGTTCAAGTGGCACAGAAACTGCTGATCTGCAGACTCCGGACTCACTCCAAGTGGATGCTCCATTCATTGAGGACTTGTTAAGAAAAAGAAGATGCTAAGCTCAAGAGCTTCATGAATCAGTATCTCTTTTATTGTGACATTCTGGATTGTCTTCTGCACATGAATGTCTGGGTAGTTGGGTTCTGAACAATATCCCTTAGATTAAAGGGAAACACGATATGGAAGGGGCTGACTCCAAGCCCAGTAATGCAGTTTGATTAAGTGATAGAACTTCAATTATTTTTGCATGCATGATGCAGCCACATGTTAAAAATAGAACAGAAATTACTCCGCAGAAAAAGAAAAGAGAGGAAACCCACCTCAAACCTGTTGTCTTAGTTATTTTTTACTCGTCGCTGGGACAAATACCTGATGCTCAAAATCAAGGAAGGAAAGGTTTATTTAGTTCACAGTTACTGGACGTTTCGATCCATATTTGGCTGGCCCAAGGCTTAGTGGAACAGGGCAGAGAGCATCCAGTTCATGGAGGTGGAACAGCAACAAAATGGTGGCAGAGGTAGCCAATCAAACAGGGCAGCAGAGAGCAACCACTCTAGTCTGTCTCTCTGTCTCTCTTTATATTACATTCAAGCTCTCTGCCTTAGGATATCTGCTCTAGACCACACCCATAGTCCCAGCCCTACTCAGACTGATAATCCCATCAGTACTAAAACACATAATCCCGGTGACTCGTGAGTCAAGTCTCAATGTATAGAAGTCTCTGCCCAATGACTACATAAGGCTTTGGGGGAGCAACTCGACATGAACCATAAAGCCGGTATTTCTAAACCATCCTCAAGTGCTGTTTTGTTATTAAATTAGAGTTGTATCTGAACTACAATTGTATTCAAAATACATGTTTCTTTGAAGCTAGGAAGTAGTTTATTTTGCCTATTGAATTTCTTATGTCCTCAAACATTTGCTGATTACCAAAACTCCTGAGTTTTATGTTTATTTTGACCCATATACTCACTTGTTTTCAATTCAAAATCAATACGAACATATAATTTGCATAAAGTAATTGGCATTCTGAACTCCCGATATGAATCTCATTACCTATAACTCCTTCAATATGTTGAACAATCACAATAATAGCATTTTGCATATTATTTTGTAATGATTTGCTTATACTTTTTTCTTCATCGCTAAATTACTCAAAAATAAATAGACTGAAAAATTGTTTACACCTGGGCCTGGTACATACAAGGAGCCTAGAGTATGCATTGAATAGATAGATGCAAGACTGTAAAAATTATTTATTACATACCTGTAGCTATGGTCAAAGAAGACATTCTCAAAATTCTGAGAATGAAGCTGTTAAATTAATACACAGAAGCAAAGGGTTTCAGAGAATTCCAAGAAAGCTACTAAGCAAAAATATGCTTCCTTAGGCCAAAGCAAGGAATATCTAGAGGAATTTTCTATCTTAGTTTTAAAAATCAGAGTTTCGCTACCTGCCTTCTTCTAATCTCAACACTGGAGTGTGTATCATATGAGCAGTTACTAGATTTGGGTCAGTCTGCCATTCCTCCTTGACAGATTCAACACTCAGACCCTAGGATGTATTCATGGAGAGGCCACCTATGGACCATGGTGCCATACCAAGTACATCTTGTTTTTATATAAGTGTGCTAGAAAAATGCAGCGAAGTTTTAGCTACTTAAAAACTACAATGAAACACAGATTGTCCTGAATTTCCCTCAGAGAACTGCCCTTAGTTTGAACACCCCTCATCGTTCTTGTCACTTGTTGAAGCAATTCAGAAAGTCTTCTTACATCAATGGAAATAATTGAATTACCATGGCTACCTTTATACTTTGAACCCACTCAAAGTATAGTTTCAGTGCCGTGCCATCCGGACTTTAAGGAAGAGCTAGGGCATGCTCAATGTTAAATATGGTCAATAAGGTGGAAGAGAATGCACCACAGTCTGTATCTCATCTTATCCATCCATCACCCACTTTACAAGTATGCCTTTCTGTTTGATGGCACTTAAACACTGTATGAGTTTTCATCACACCTCATAAGTGCACACCTGAAGTGGAATTACAGAATGACCAGAGAAAGTGTCAAGAATGATGGGATACATATTTGAATCAAAGCTGGTGAGTTAGCTCAGCAGACTAGGTGCCTGCTTAGGCAAGCAGAGAAACCGGGATTCGATCTCCAGCACTACATGCTGGCCCCAAACCCACGCATACTGAACCATCCACCAAGACCAGGAGTGGTGGTGCATACAGTGCCGGGGAGGTCAAAACCAGCAGGATTACTATGAATGAGTCCAAGCTGGGTATAGTGAGGCCTGTACCAAATACATTTTTTTAAAAGTTAAACAAAGGGAAAATATTTCAAGACAACCTGTCTGTTAATGCAGTTAATTTAAATTTTCATCATATATCTTGGTCATAGCTTTTTATATCATTCTCTTGTAAAACTGAAGAACATTAACCTAGTCTCATATCCTATGTACTGTGGGGCTTTACCAGGATGTTGTGAGGCCGGTTAGATTAAGAAGATCTAAGCTTATGGAAAATGCATCCATATGATGTTGACTTGATTTCTGAGGTTAAGAAAACCTACACACAATTTCAGAAGGGAGGCCAGGCAGTGTGCTGCTGAGAAGGTAGTGTGTAAAACTCGAACGGTAAAGCCAACGGTACAGCTGAGATGCAGAAGTTTGGAAAAGCCAAGGTTGTGGATCTTCTGACAAAACCTGCAAGGAGGGAGCAGCGTGCATCTAAGAGACAAGCCTTGGGAGTCATGAATACCAGTAGAACCTTGGAGGCAGGGCCACCCAAGCCCTTTAGTGCCCACAACTTGCCACAGATTGCATCTGATGCTGACGTGGGCTTGATGTTTGCCCTGCTGAATTTTTTCACTTGCTTTAGCCCCAGTGCTTTGTATCTCCAGTTGTTTGTAACTTGTGGAATGGAAATGTTCATGTTGTATCATTAAATATTGGACATGTTTAACTTCCTTTTCACTTGTGCAGGGGCTCACAGCTAAGTTTGCCTTCCATGATGGAGGACACTTGGAACTCAGACTTTTCTGCAATGCTGGAACTTTGAGGACTTTGATAACTCTTAGAGGTAAAGTCAATGCTTTTGCACACAGGGATGTGCATGAATCTGTATGAGTCGGGGCGGAATGCTATGGCTGTGCCTGGATATCCCCCAAGGCCTTCTTCAATCACAGGGAGTGGGCTGTTCAGAGGCAGATGAATCTAGTTTGTGGTTGGCTCATTATCTACTGCTGAGAATGACGGTATGACTAATATACCTATTGTAGGGCAGGTAGCCTGCATATAATACAAGGGAGGGAAAGAGACTTGATTCTCTGTTTTGCTCTTCTTGATTTTGTTGTGTTCTGCAGCCGTGAAAAGTTGCCCCTCAACCATGCCACCCCACCTTAGAGCCAGCAGATGAGGGGCTGAATTCTGTACAAACTGTGGACTAAATAAACCTTTTCTCCTTAGTTTTGAGTGTTGGGTATTTTTTTTTTTATTGCTGCAGCCTTCTCCACCCCCCGGAGGGGGAGGGGTTGCTGGCACAGCATGTCGTGCCAGGGATCAAACTGCACTCCCTGTGGTTGCATAATCTTTCCTGAGCAGGTGTTTTAGACCACTGAACCATCTTGCTGGCTTCAGTGTTGGGTACTGTGTCTCAGCAAAGAGAAAAATGTAACTGAGACAATTAATTGCGACTACTTTAAATAACAGCTAAAAGTGCAATCTAACAAAAATATCATGGTGTTTGAGTTTAGCTATTACTGCCAAAAATATGGTTCTGTAACTTCAGTTTCCTGAGGAGACAATTTCTTGGGGAATAAACTAGAAGCACTAATACCTGCTGGTCAGTATGGGGCCACTGAAATAAAATGGTGGCAAAGTTTGAACATATAAGGGCCAGCCAAATAGCTCAGCAGATTAAGTGTCTGCAAGCAGACACAGCGGCTGGGGGTTTGATCCCTGGGCCTGCCATGCTGGCCCCACCCCCAGGGTGTGCAGAGACAGCGACTGAGGCTGGGTATGATGGCAAACCCCTGTAATCTCAGCTCCTTGGAGGCTGTAAACAGGCAGATCACTATGAGTCTGATCTAGTAACGAGACCCTGAACACTCTGTTGATGACCCTTCCCTAAAATATAACTAAAAAAAGATTTGAACATACAGTAAAAAAAATGTCTCCGTAGTAATAAACTGAATCATAAAGGATATCGATGAAACAATAACAAAAATTTGAAATTAAAGAGAAGTGGTTACAACATTGAAAGATTTTAATGCAACACTTTATTAAAATTAAGTATTCTTTAAAAATACAAGTAGGAATTCTGAGAATATCACAAAAGGCAAAAGTTATACATCCTCATCCAATATCTCTTGGCAGGACATTCTGTGTCTATTATGAGGAAGGTGTGGAACCATCTGGAACAAAGTCCTTAGCGACGTGACTTCCTTATATTTTGATTAAATCCTCACCAATTTAGTTGATTAAAATGAGCATCCTTTAAATTCCTCCTGAAAGCTGGGCATGGTGGCGCACGCCTATAATTGCAGCACTTGGGAGGCTGAGGCAGGAGGATCAGTGGGAATTCGAGACCAGCCTGGGCTACCAAATGAGCTCAAGGCCAGCCTGAGCTGCATAGTGAAATCCTGTCTCAAAAAAAAAAAAATTCCCCCTGAAAAAGCTCAAAAACTCAATCTCCCATGCTTCCGCTTCTTACAACCTTGAGCATTAGTACCCTATGATGATTGTTTTCTCATCACCAGTCAAAAAGCCCAGGGACATCGATTTAGTGTGCATTATGAGCTTGGAAATTAATACCAGGTACCAGGAACAGAACAGCCAATGAAATATGCAGAATCCAAATTGGACCTCCTAGAGCAAACTGGAGAAATTTCACACACATTGATCAGACATCACTTCCACTGTTAAACATAATTTTCTTGTGCCTTTCAATTTAAACAGAAGCAATGCTTGTGTGTGTGTGTGTGTGTGTGTGTGTGTGTGTGTGTGTGTGTGTGTGACAATTACTCTTCTCTTGTGGCTGGGACAAGATACTCAGCCCCCAAAGTTAAGGAAGAAAAGACTTGTTTAGCTCGCAATTAGTACAGAGGAACTGAAACTGGCTCCAAGGCAACATGGAGTGGCAACATGTCACCGAGCAGCTATTCATGGGGGTGGCAAAGAACAAAAACCAAGGTGGGGTGCAGCAGCACCCTCAGCTAGTTAGTCTCTCCGCCCCCTTACACCGTAACGCAGATTACCCACCCAAGGGTGGGTGCTACACCTGCACTGACAGTAATCAATCACAAACTCCAAAAGCTGCCCCATTACTGCATGAAGCTTTAGGGGCACAACTAAACACAAACTGTAACAGTCTGTCCCTGGGCCCCCAAAGACTCATGAACATCCCTTTATTCAGAAGACATTTGATCTCTGGAGTTGCCAAAATACTAACAGTTTTAGCATTGGTGAAAAGTCCAAGTCCCAAGTCTCCTCTGAGGTATCAGGCCAATCTCTTAGCTGTGTACCTATGTACAAATGAAAAGTTAAACACTTCCAACATTCAATGGCACAAGATAAACATTATCATTCCAAAAGGTACAAAGAACAGGGAAACGTAAAGCATTGAGACCAACATAAGTCTAATATCCAGCGGGCAAACATTTAAGTCCTCTAGTTCCATGTAGAACATCCAAAGCAATCTGTGGCAAACTGTAAGCTCCATGTAGCTCTACCTCTGTGGTACTTTTGGTGGTAGCATCTATGACTTCTTTCTCAGGCCTGCTTTTCTCCTTTCTTGTAGTTTTCCTCAGATGATCCACATTGCTGGCTTTTCCAAATTTCTGGGGTTTCCACTGAACAGGCTTTTCACTCACAGCTTTTATACACTGTCCTCCCAGCAGGCACACTGCCTGGACTCCTAGGCCTTCTGAAATTGATGTGGAATCCTTTATAACCTCAGAACTCTTGCATTCTGCCTCTGCCTAGAACAAGTGCAATATGGATGGTACTAAGGTCCGCTGCCAGCTGGAGCAGTTGCCAGACTTTCTTCTCTCTTGGCTGTAAAGAACAAGTGCCTGGATCATTGAGCACTCTCAAACTGATTGCAAGAAATAAATTCTCTGTCACCACCACTCTGGAACCTGGTGTGAACGTTTCCACCACTATCCTAAAACATGGTGCTCTACAGCTTTTTCCCCAAGACAAAGTCCTTCACCCTTGTAGTTCCAAGGCTACAAAGGGTGGAGATTCTGCTGCCTCCTGCGATGCCCTCAGGACGTCTTTTCCATTCTCTACAGTAGAAATCCTCTCAGTTCTGCGTGCAGCAGTAGGGGTTTGTTCCTCCGCTTGCCATGCTGGCTCTTTCACCTGGACACGCTGAGACAACGATTGAGACTGGGCATGGTGGCATGCACCTTTAATCCCAGCACTTTGAGAGAATAAAAACAGGAGAAGCACTATGAGTTCAGTCTACCTACTGAGACCCTCTGGACTCTGTGCCCCCTGTCTTAAATTCATTAAAAAAAGAGAGAGAAAAGAAAGAAATTCTCTTAGTTCTATCTTGGCAGTCCACAACTTTATTGGAGCTATGTTTGTGACTGACCTCATACCTTAAATTATCCTGCTAGGCTCTTTGCTCTTGATTCTCAACATAAATCTGACTGAAACCCCCAATGATAGCCATACAACTACCTTAATATTCGACTGCCTTAAAATTACTTCTTCCAGATAAATCAGTCCATCACACTTAATCAAACTCTCAGGCAAATTCTCTGGTCATTATCAAAATGCAGGAAACTTTCTGCCATGCCATACCACAGGTCATCTAGAGTCCAACAACCAATGGAGTCATTTCCTCCAGAAGAATATTCCCCAGCCTGGTCTTTACAGATGGGATTTTGTCAGCCTTCTGGACTTCTAATTTCTGACTAGAATCTCCCATGCAGAACAGCTGAGGATACTCCAGCTGTTATTCTCTCACAGGCAACATCCCTAATCCTTTCCTGTTTCTTTCCATAAGCTATTCCCAAAAATTCTTAATCCATGTGATCAGTTTTAGCCACAACAATGGCCCCACTCCTGGTACCAAATTCTGTCTCTGTTACTCTTCTCGCTTGCTCAGACAAAATACCCAATACCCAAAGTTAAGGAAGGAAAGGTTTGTTTAGCTCAGAGATAGTGCAGGTTTCAGTCCAGCTGAACTGAAACTGTCTCCAAGGCAGAGTGCTGGTGCCAAAGAGCAAAGAAAGGAGCAGTAGCTCCCTCAGCTAGATACCTTCCTTACATTGTAATTCATATCGCCCATCCAAGGATGGGCAGAGCACCCACACCCACAATAATCAATCCAGAAAGACCAAATGCAGCCCCATGACTGCATAAGGATTTGGGGGCACAGCTAGACACAAACCATAACAGTGTTAGATTGCTAGCATGCTACCACATCAAGTTGTAGAAACTAAAAAAACCAGTGGGCAAATTCTAAGATTCAATACCATCACCAAAGTTACATGTTTTATTTGAATTTTCTCAAGTCAAAAGCTTTTGACATTGTCAGTTCTGCTGATAACTTGCTACTATTATGGAATATTGCACTATACATATAGCTACTTTCTCTTAGTTCAATGAGAAGAAATATTTGTACCAATAGTGTTTAGAAAATTTATGTCTACCTCTTGTACTTTAAACAAGTACTGTAAAGACAACAATGTGTACTGTATTGATTATTGTGGCTGTCTTACTGATGTGTTTTGAAACTGTCTCATGGATATTTTTTTCTTATTGAAGTTAATAAAAAATGTTCTTAGGAAATTGTAAGACTTTACGTAAGTAGCAAAATCTATCATCACAGTAGGATCAGTGAGAAACTTAGATTTTTTTTTTGATTTCTTGAGGTTTTTAAGTTTTAAATTTATGAAAAACATAAAATCTTTAGTATTTCCAATATAATGCTGTGTCTGATAAATGCTAATAAAGTGGAAATATTAATGAAAGAGCAACAAACAGCTTCAGTTTAGATCACTGAATGTACCACTTGGTAACAGTGAAATGTTTTTACAGGCAACTTAATTAAGAAACAGAAAAGGAAGTAATTTTGACAATTTTAAGCTGATAATATGTGAGCATATGTTGAGCTTAGAATTTAAGAAGTCTCACTGCACTCCTGTGATTTTAACATGTTATATAATTATTTACAATAATAATATTATTATTGTTATTATCAGCATGCTTATTAACACTACTTAGAATTTCTTATTCTGCAACCTAATATTCCGTAGCATAGAATTCAAATTTCAGCAAGGGAAAGGAAACAGCAGAATAAGAAACAACTTACAGCCTGGGAAGAAATATCTATGAACTATGAACCTGACAAAGCACTAATGTGCAGACTATGTAAGAAATTTAAATAACCCAATAGCATCAAAACAAAATAATAAGACTAGTAAATAGGAGTATGTAGGCTCAACTAGACATCGCTTTAAAGGCATATAAGGAGATAAGAGATACATGAAAAATATTGAGCATCACTAATAATCAATGAAATGCAACTCAAAACCACAGTGGGACATCAGCCAATCCCTTTCCTATCAATGAAGCACAATGCCCAACATGCTCAACTAATAGGAGGAGAGGTTTAATTTCACTCACAATTTCAGGCTGTTCAGCCTATGGTTGGCTGGCTTCAAGGCAATAACTTCATGGTGGAAAAGATGGCAGAACAGCATTGCTTGTTTCAAAGAAGCCATGAAACAGAGTAGGGAAATAAAGCCAAAGAGCAAGGGGGCAGCTATGGCATCTAATACCTCAGATCACACCTCCATGATTCACCCAGAACCACCAAAAAAGTATGTTGTTCTTCTGCCTTACGTGGCTGCCACGCCCATCAAGTTGATAATTAGGGTCAGTGATCACCAATGACTATTATCAATGGATCAAATACAAGTTCTGGTGAGAAGGTGAAGAAAAGAGAATGGGCCCTGTTTGCAGGAATATAAGTTAGCACAGTGTAGTGTGGAGATTCATGACAACTTTAAGCTGTAATCCAGTACACTGTCACATGCTTATAATCCGAACTACTAAGAAGACTGAACTGAAAGGATCATAAAGTTGAGGCTACCTTGGGAACACAGACACGCACAAAAAAGTTAAAAAAATGGAAATATTGCACGATTCATCAGCCTCAGTCCTGGATATATGTACGAAGGGCAAAAAATGGAATTAATTTGTTGAACAGACGCTTCTACTCCCAAGCTCACTGAAGCACTATTTGTCATAGCCAAGGGATGAGAACAATCTAAGCATCTCTTACTGATGAATGGACCCAGTGAATGTCTCACAGCTACACAATGGGATGCTATCCAGCCATAAAAATGAGTTAAGTCTTGTCATTTGCAGCAACTGAGATGGAAGAGATCATTGTGGCAAGTGAAATAAGCTAGACCCAGAAAACAAGAATTAAAAGATTTTACCCTTTCAGAATAGAGAAGGGTTGCTCTCTTAGAAGCTGAAATTAGGATGTCAGTTACCAGAAGCTGGGAGAACAGAGGGAAGGCTGGGAAAAACCGATATTTAGTTATGGTTAGACAAGAAAACAAATTGTGATGTGTTGTTGCTGTGCACAGGGTGATCTATAGTATACAGCAATAATGCACTGTACCTTTTGAAAAGCTAGAAGAGGGTCAGGGAGATAGCTCAGTAGAATAATCATTTGCCTGGTAAGCACAGGACTCTGAGTTCAATTCCCAATACTCGTAAAAAAAAAAAAAGGTCTGTAAAGCTAGAAGAAAATAATTTTTAAATTGAACATGAAATGCGTACATGTACTAAAATATCACATGGAAAAATCATAAATATGTGCAAATTTATAATTTCATGAATCTGTTAAAGCGAATTAAAAATTTTTTTAAACTGAAATTTAACTGACCTGCTTTGCTTGTTCTTGAAAAGTTGATTATTTCATCATGAGTTACAAAATTAGATTTTTAATTCATAGTGAATTCACATGGAACAAGAATATAAAATAAGAATGAATTGATATACAAATAATTTTCTTATGGGAGTAATTTCTACCAAATTACTGAGAATGCCCAACATTGGATTGTAATGAAATTCCAGCAGTGTTCTAAAAATCTTTCTAAATGTGAAAATTAATTTTAAAGAATAAATAAACATGTCCAAAAATAGACTGAGAAGTAAATTAAGGAAGAAGACTTGCTATTTGATATAGAAAAAATACATATACAAAAAAAAAAAAAAAGAAAAAATACATATACAATAAAATTATATAAATAAATAAACTTCATCTGTTTAAAACAGGTTTAATATCCACTTAAAATCTTACAGGAAATTTGCTATACATTTATGTTAACATAAGAGAATATAAATATTAAAATACATATGAAACAATGAATAAGTGGTGCTTAAATAACTATCAATTTCTATTTTTTTAATTTTTTTATTTATTATTTTTATCTTGTTTCAGAACCTTTGTTTGTTTATTCACTCAATTTTATGGCCGGCTCAGCCCACCCCGAGGGCAGGGCTGGCACAGCATGTGGTGCCGGGGATCAAACCGCGGTCCCTGAAGCCACCCAAGCTTCCCCAAACAGGTGCTTTAGACCACTGAGCCATCCCGCCGGGCCTGCTATTTTAAAAGTTGAAAATCATATATTCTATACTGTTGAAAAATAATCCCAGCTATGTCAGATATTTAAACGTGAATATGAAATTTTACTCATAAAGTATAAGTGAACATCATAACTTCTGTTTTGAAGGCAATGTCTTTAAAAGTGACATACAGCAAAGGTATTAAGCAGGATAAAAATTTGCCATTTTTAAATGCTTCTCTCTCAAACAGTAACAATTGGATCTCTTGTGAAAGTGTAGGTTAAAATCTCTGATTTGAAAATAGCTTACATAAATTAAGCCTGCTAGTACAAATGTAACGTTAAAAAACCAGCAAATAAAATATGAAGTAGAAAAACATTGCCGCTGCACATTAAAAGCTGTTTGATCTGACTAGAAATCAAAGTGACATTATTTTGTACTACGGGGTTTGGGCTGGGGGCTGTCTTGCAACACACACACCACACATAAGCAGGGGTTCTGGAGGAAGGCTGGCGTTTGAAGGGTTTGTACTCGTGGAGGATTTGCACATTCAGCAGGCTGTGTGCTTTGGTATCCGGGTCAGTTGGAAGAGGCGCGTTACTAAGGCCATGACCAGCCAGGGTACACCTCCCTCTTCCTTCCTGCCCTTTCTGTATTTCCTAGTCACCAGCAAAGGAGTGCCTTTCCTCTGTAACGGCCCTCTGCCATGCTATTTTCATCTTAATGCCAGATGTCAACGGATGTGAACCTCTTAAAACCGTTAGCTAAAGTGAACCTCTTATCCTTTCACCTCTTGCATCAGTCCTGGGTGTAAGGTCCAATGATGAGGACTCAGGGGTCCTCAAGTCCAGCAACCACCAAGACTCCTCATTCATGTGAATACAACTGCATGTTCTGGATATAATTGCGTATTTTTCTAGAGGCCCTGGGGGTTTCCAGGGAGCAGCCATCTCAAGGCTTCTTGCAAATGATTTCATTATCTAGCCGGTGAGCCACAGAGAGAGGCTGTGGGCACCTTCTGTGGAAGGGAGGGGTGCTCCTAGGTGGACTTAAGGAGGAAAGGGCCAAGGATCTGAAGCTGGGGCCCTGAAGACCACAGTGCAGGCCATAGGGAAACTGATGAAGCAAGCCGGACCCTCCAGCATCTAAGACCTAAAAGAGAAGGGAGATCGAGGTGGCCAGAGATCCTGCACAATGGGGGAGGACAAGAAGCTAGGGCTCATCGCACAGAACCAGCTGTGTGGTAGAAGACAAGTGAAGAGCTACAGAAAATCCCAAGAGGATGTCAACTACGAAGTTCAGTCACCCATACAGGTAGATTGAGGGGCCAAACCACGGAACGGAGGGAGACAGAAGTTCCACTTCCTCATCTTACCTTCATGCCTGTTGCTTCAGTGCTGCCTTACCTTTTTCTGAGTGCCACAGTGCATTAGCAAAGTCAGCTGTGAGTCTGATGTGCTCCTCGGGGATGAATCGCCCCTCTTGTCACCCTCCTTCCCAATTCTTCCTCTCTGTAGCTAATTTCAGGACTTTTCTTCTGCCCACTGTAATTTGAGCATTACCAAATATGCTAAATTCTTAAGCGGACTTGGAAGAAAACTTTGGGATATAAGAAAAAGTTTTACATATAAAAAATGATTTAAGGGCTGGCCATATAGCTTAGTGGACTAAAGAGCCTATTTAGGCAGGCATAGGAGCTAGGGTTCGATTCCCACTGCTCTGTACCAGTCCAGCCCCTGAAGTGTGCTGAGAAAGCGATTGAGACTGGGCATGGTGGCGTGCGCCTGCAATGCCAGCACTTGGGAGGCCGAAAACAGGAGCCTCACCAGGAGTCCGACCTGCGTAGTGAGACCCTATAGACCCTGCACTAAATACATTATAAAAAAATAAAATAAAATAAAAGATTTAAAAATTGTATGATTCTGAGAAGACAAGCAAAACCAATAGTTGGGGCTCACTGAAAGAGTCCATAATTTTTTTTTTTTTTTTTTTGTCTTTTTGAGACAGGGTCTCGCTATGCAGTTCAGGCTGGCCTTGAGCTCACTTTTGTAGCCCAGGCTGGTCTCGAACTCATATTGATCCTCCTGCCTCAGCCTCCCAAGTGCTGGAATTACAGGCTTGCGCCACCACGCCCGGCTAAGAGTCCATAATAAAGATCCTAGGATTCAGCTAAATTTCATGGCAGCAGCATTTTTAGGAGACAAGATGAAGCGGGTGTAAACTAAGCTTTACTGAAAAGCTACTGACTCACAGTAACTTCAGTCCGGAGGGCATTCTGGTGACCCACTTGCACCCAGCTGCCTACCGCAGGGTAAGAAACTTTTCCTAAATAGGATGTCATGCACAGCATCCTCATTGTTTCATGAACAATGTCCAAAGTTTAAATTTAAATAGCACACGACAGCCTGAGAAATGCAGTCACCTTCAGTAACAATGTCTGCAGCAACCCGGGCATTTTAAAATTAGTATTGTAACTATTCCTTTTTCTTACATTGTTTAGTTGTCATTTTTATTTTTATTTTTACAATTAGCTTTGTGACAGCTTGTCATTTTACGTTTTGCAAAACTTTATTTTTTTTTTACTTTATTTATTCAAACATTAGCTTTCCTTATATATTTTCTCTGAGATCTTTCGTATAAAAATAACAAGGAAATTTCATCCCTTTTTATTACCATACAGATTTTTTAAATTTTTTTAATTTTTCTACATATAGTACAGAATTTCAAAACCAGAAAAATTTAACAATGGTTATATTACATATTTTCATTATCGGATCAGTTTAGATTAATAGATATTTGTGTATAAGATTGGTCAAACAATTAAACATCAACACTTTCCATAAACATTATTTTTTTTAACAGTTGACATTTTGCTGACTTTAGAAATGATGATGTAGTCACTTAAGAGGTTAAAAGGCACGCACTGTCATTAGACAGTTTTGATAGGCTTTTTAAATAATAAGGATTGTAAAAGTAAAACAAGGCAACAGTAGAAATGAAGAACCACATACAGAAGATTTGTTATGTGTTGGGGTCTTAAAAGAAAAAAGAAAGATCAGTGAATTTTAAGATGTATAAATAGAAAATACCTACGGTGACAAATAGGGAACAGAGAAGAGCAGAAAAAATGCTGAAATAATAAGAGACTAGGCAAAACAGCGCTTACCTGTGTCTAGAAACACTCCCAGAATGATGTACGAGAGGCACAGTAAATGAGATTCCTGAGAAGGAGCAACTGCTAATAATATTCAGTATATTCCTCAACACACACACACACACACACACACACACACACACACACACACACACACTCTTAAGCTCATCATGGAGAAAAAGCAAAACATGAAAGGAAAATCCTGAAAGTAGCCACGGGAGGAAAGGGAGTGGGTAGCAGGTGAGGCCTCATGCACAGCGCGTGGGACGTTTTGGAACTACCTGGACCTAGGGTGTGTGATACTGGGATGAAGGGTACGTGATGCTAAATTAGTACACTGATTCATTTAGCGGAGTTCTAGGTGTGGATAACCAAAAGGTCCACCCTGGGAAAGGGTACCCCAAAGAGGGGTACCACCTGAGTGGATAAAAGGGAAAGATACGCCAGCTGCTCGCTGCTCAGTGCCACCTGCCTACTCTGCCATGGGCTGTTTCTCCTCCATGATGCCCCTCTGCCATGGCACCCTGCCTTGAAGCTAGCCACTTTTGGACCGAAACCTATATAAACCACGTGCCAAAATGAACCTGTCCCATACAACTTGTGAGCGTTGGGTATTTTGTCTCAGGAACAAGGAAATTAACTAAGACGAATACACTTAAGGAAATAAGCACATGGTGTGGCCCACATAGTTTTCAGTATCAGTCACTATTATAACTGGATTCATAATATGGAGTCGATGGGGGAGGGGAATTAAGCCTGATGGCAAAGATGGGAGCCTCACTTATAGTCGCATAATCACCAGGAGAGAAACATACGAGAGTCAGCCCCAAATCCTACTCTGCTTCGGTAACTAATGGTGCATGATCTGTCACATAAGAACCACACTCACTCACTGGTTTCTCTCCAATATGAGGAAGACAAAAGCTTGCCTCACACAAGTCTAGCTTCCTGCCAGTGCTGAGCTTTACCAGAGGCACACCCACAGAGCAGATGGCCTGAGGAACACTCTCTTCTGCATTCTGCTCTTACACCTTCCTTTCAGAAAACCCTCTTGCTTCAAGTTTATCGTCGAGAAGGAAGATGCTCTCAGATCTAGACTTCCTTTGGGTTTGCACTGATAACATAGAAATGCACACCTGCTTATTGTGCTTGAGTTGATAAAGTATCTTTCACAAAGCTGCGCCATTTTTGGTTGAGCTGAAGTCCTTTAGCTTTGAGAAGTAACCATTTAAATTGAAATATTCAGGAAAATTAATAGAACATTTGGAGAAAAGTTGACATGACAGCTCTCAGTCATAAGCACAAGTGCATTCATTCCTCTCATAAAATTGAATTACCTGACTATGCTTGGTGAAGTTAGCTCAGGGACTGACACAGTTCTATAATAAGTATGAATATCACCAAAAGAATAGCAGGCCCAGCCAAGAGCCACACTTACATATTATATTAATACAGTCATTTATTTGTTGACCTTATCCTCTACTAGATGTATTAGCAATGCTGGAAAACAATTTCTTATCTGTAACCTTTGGATAGGAAGATAATTCTAACTTAGATGACAAAAATAATACATGGTGCACAGTAAATGTAGCATATCTAATAAATTGTTATAATCAGCAGTGAGGATTTAAATTCAGGTGGCCACTTCCTCTTCAAGTCACTGTTCCTACTGTATTTGAGATGCCAGTGGTTGTTGCTAAACCATCAGCTCAGCGTGCAGTTTTGCCTTGCCCTCTCATTGTTGCCCTTGTTGAACCACTTGGCTTTGGAGGCCCCGGAGATGTCTAATCAGTACCTCAGTCATATCTTCATTATTATAATGTATGCTACAGTACGGTCACTGGCTGTCGAAGTGGGAAGTCAGCTATGTTTTTGTTTTTACAATTATGTCTACATTCTTTACACCTGTTTCTGATTTATGGATTTCCCTTTGCACTGACTCCCCTGTTTTCCATCTGTCTTCTCATGATAACGCTTTACATCTGTATTTTTAAAGTTCTCTTGAGCAGGCAGATTTTCCATTCACCAAAAACATTCAGATTCTACGTTTGGCATTTTTATCGCTTTAACCATAAATATTGGCCTATATTTTTTTCCTTCTGGGCTAAAAAGTCCCATTTCATACAGTTCTCCCTAACATTTTCACTTTGCTTTATTCATCTTGCACTCTCTGCTTTTGATGCTTTGTATCTGCTCTGCAGTTTCTCTCAGATACCCAATTATGTTACTCAGAGAAGCGGCATCTTGTGCTCATGGCCCTCTTCCTTTCAGTGTACCCAGTACAGGTTCTCACTACACAGCTCAGACTCGTACTGATCCTCTTGTTTTCAGCCTCCCCAGTGCTGGGATTACAGGAGTGCACCACCTCACCCGGTCTCACTGGCTGCCTCAGTGAACCTAGGGGGCAGGGCTGGTATGGCACGTGGTGTCAGGAATCAAGTCCCTGTGCTTGCCTAAGTAGAGCTTTAGTTCACTGAGCTATCTTGCCGTCCCCTCATGGCCATTTTGAACAAATGGCAGTGTGGTCATACTGGCTAGTTAGACCCCAGAAGGTGTTTCACCTCACTGTGACTGACATACGTTTTACTCTGTTCTGATTCTCTGTTACAGTTCTTAGTTCTTATCCAATGCAGAAGGATAGGCAAAACTGCTGGGCTTCTGAGCTCTGTCATGCTGTAGAATTTAGAAGGCGTAGGTATCATTTGCTAGGTGCAAAATGACCTCGGCGTCCATTAAATAAGTTCATATCCAGACAGACATTACAACACTATGATACAAAGATAATGAGAAAATTTCAAAAGCAACCAGACCCAAAATATATTACCTGTAAAGGACCTTCAGAAACCTGACTGGAAACAGACTTTCCAAGTGTTACAAATGAGAATGAAGGAAATGGGCCAATCAAAATGCTGAGGGAAATAACTGTTATTCTGGAAATCTATAACTAAAGTATCACCACAGAAAGAAAACACACAAACTCATTTTCAAATGAAGACATAGAATATAGGAAGAAGTGAAGAGAGGCTCATTTTTTCCCGTCATAATGCAAGAATCGTAGGTATCAAAATATGTAAATGAGGTAATTTGGGAGGAAAATATATAGGCCTAAGTAAATTACACAATCACAAAAAGGTGGAAATTAGAAGCACATAAAGCAATAGTGAGTCCCACCGTCTTTCTCCAGCCCAGAACCCTCTTCTGGTCCTGACAGTTCTTCATTCCATGTCTTATTCCTTATACCAATCAGAGGAGGTAAAAAGTTTCTTAAATCTGCTTGTGCAAAACCCTCCTGATTTCTCTCTGCAAATTTTCTCCACCTTCAGTACTCTTGGTCTCAGTTATGAGACTCTAACTTTTTCGCTGCCCCAGCCAACAGCCTCAGAAGCATAACCAATTTCCCTCCCGTGCACCCTATGCACAGACTCTGTAAGTCCTGTGAGCTCAGCTGTAAGACAGAATCAGATTCTGGTCCTTTCTACCTCACCTCTGCTTTGGCTTGACCACATGCTTGTACACACACACACACACACACACACACACACACACACACACCTTCCTGATAATGGGCTCAGGCAGGACAGTGGTGAAAACACTAGCTTCTGAGCACCCAGTAGGTGCAAGGAACCGTGCAGGGAGCTGTTGGAAGCTCATCAACTGGAAAACAAAGAACTCTGGTACCACAGGGCTTGGCTTGCAGGAAAGAAGCAGATATTTAATACTGAATACAGACCAGGGAAGGCCAAATAGCTCAGCAGACTGAAGTGTCTACTTAGGCAGACACAGGGGTCAGAGGGTCTATCCCCGGTCTGCCACGCTGGCCCTGGCCCTGGTACACACTGAGATGGCAATTGAGACGGCATGGTGGTGCACACCTGTAATACCAAGTCGTGGGAGGCTGAAAACAGGAGGACCACTGGGTCCAATCTACATAGTGATACCCTGTACCAAATACATAAAAATTAAAATAAAATCAATAAAATAACACTGCACACATATGAAGAATAAATACTGATAGGCACATATTAGAGGTGCCCAGCACAGTGAGAAAATAAGAAGAAGATAGTAGAGCTTTGGAACAGCTGCCAGCCAGGTACCAGGAGCAAGCAGAAGAGAGGAGAGATGACCACGGGTGCTGGGGCTTACAGAGCGAGAATCATGATAGGAGATGAAACTGCAGAGAGCAGAGTTTGCACAGCCCTCTGATCCAGGGTTTCCCAAGTTCTTGCTAATGAAAAATAACTTTTGTTCATTTTGATTTTTCATGAGGAAATACCATTATGAAATGCAATGTATCATGAATCACTAAAACCTGATACGTGCATAAATACATAAGCCTGCCCTGCTTCCCTCAGACAGAGGCTGAAATTGCCTTGCACATGTCCCAGCAGCAGCTCACAGCTTTTCTTTCAGTCTCCCCAAAAAGCCTAAATCTCAGAGGCACTGGGTAGTGGAGGGAGAAACCCAGCTGTGCCATGCTAGGCTGAGTCCAAGAGCAACGGGAAGGTCTGGGTCCCAGGAGATGAAGTGTTTGCGATGATGTCGCAGTAGAATGAGACGAGAGGGGAGAACACAGCTTTGGGTTATGGAACTAGGGAGTCAATTTAGAAGACAGAGGGCAATGGTGGGTGCTTAGGAGAATGATGGGTGTAAGCAGAAGTGTTCAAATGTCCTGTCCTGCTCCTCAGGATCTGTGAGTATAAAGCACTGCATCGTGGATTTTGTTATGCTGTTGGCATCATTGATCTCGAAAGAGGCAAAGCAGCTGGTTGAGCGTGGCCTAATCACATGAGTCCTTAACTGCTCTTAGAGACTGCGCTGCTGCGTCTGCTGCTGCTGCTGGTGGTGGTGGCGGCGGTGGTGGCGGCGGCGGCGGCGGTGGCGGTGGTGGCAGCGGCGGTGGCGGTGGCGGTGGCAGCGGCGGTGGCGGTGGTGGTGGGTGAGGAAGGCAGACAAATTCAAAGTGGAAAAAACATACACAGTGCCTCTCAGGCTTGAGATTGGAAGGAACCCTGTGATGAAGAATGTGAACAGGAATGAAGAGCATCACTCACAGCAAGAAATCGGTCACTCCAGGGCCATGATTGCGAGAAGCTCCATTCTGCACAGAGCAGGAATGATCTCGTGAGATCCGTGATTGGCTGCCTGACTCCTCAACTTCAATCTGAGCCTCAAATTAGCTCTGTGGAGCCATGACCTAATAAAGTGGGTGTTCTTTGAAGCTTCTGAGATGTGTTGTATACAGAAATGAAAACAAATACAGCCAGCATGGATTAGTGAGGATGCAAAGAAAGCAGTGGATTTTAGAGATT
The DNA here is from genome assembly GCA_004027025.1 of Myocastor coypus. NCBI lineage: Eukaryota > Metazoa > Chordata > Mammalia > Rodentia > Myocastoridae > Myocastor > Myocastor coypus. The sequence goes on from PVJA010014951.1 coordinate 22,105, forward strand.
TAGTAATTAACTTGGGTGGGAAATAAGCATTTGACATAGGACATGAAGCAAAGGTGTTAAAGGCAATTTATAAGCACTTTGCTTATCACTGGATAGATAATTGTCCCATTTACTAAGGTAAAAATACTATAAGAAGATCAAGTTTAGGGAGGAGGCAATGGTTCTCTCTCTCTCTCTCTCTCTCTCTCTCTCTCTCTCTCTCTCTCTCTCTCTCTCTCTCTCTCTGTGTGTGTCTTTGAAATGCTAGAGACTGAATCTAGCAAGGCACACATGATAGCCAAGTACTCTACTACTGAGCTATATCTCAGATCCACTACATCCATTTCTGAATTGAATATGACTAACTTGCTAGACATGCAGGTGCATTATAGGCCAGCAATTCAGCAGGAGATGCGGGACGTGCTAAGAATACGCACATGTGACTTCTCCGTGCAGAAGTGATGCTCAGAGCCCTGGATGAGGATAATGCACCTCCTAGAAAGCTGCAGCCAGGATGCAGCATATAAGTGCTGAGAAGAAGAGGTTTTAGGACTGCAAAGGTGGGATAGCCAGAAGGTCAGAGTAGATCCAGGGGAATGCTAAATCAAAGTGTTTCTTTAGCTTTCTGATGCTGTTCCTGCTGTTCTAGCAAATGACCACAGTGAGTCCATATGTATATCTGGATTGACTGATTATGATGATGGTTCTGTCTGCCATAAGCCCAGCGCAGGTCTCACCAGGATGATATGAGGGTGTTGGTAGAGTTACATGTATTTCTGGAAGCTCTAGGTAGGCCCTCTTCCCTTGCCCATCTCAGCTCCCACAGCTACACGCGTTCCTTGTCTTGTGGCCTCTTCCTCCAGCTCAGAGCTGTAAGCATTTAGTCCTACTTACGCTGCCATTTCTCTCCTGTCTTTTTTTCCTTCCTCTTCTTCTTTTAAACACCTTAGAGATTACATGAGACCCACCTGAATAACCAAGGATTGTATTCTCATTTTATGATAATTTCATCAACGAACTCAAATTTGTCTGCTATCTTAAGTCTTCTTTGTCACGTGATATAGTGAATGGTAAGAGTTCTTTTTATGGTAGTTTTGTTTTTTATTATTTTAATGGCTGAGGTCAAGAATGAGGAGAAGGTATATCTATGCAACAAAAGGAGTACTCCCTAGCTCAAAATGCCCAACAAAACTGTGGGAGCTCAGCATTCCTATCTTATAAACAAGAACAGGAGGGTAGGATCAGCCTGGAAGCAGATCCTTTTATTTTAATAGCACAGATCTACAAAGCTTATTCTTAATGCCCTCTTCCCATTGCAAACGGCTCTCAGTAAAGAAGAATCGCACTTGAAAAATAGGAACATAGCCATTAAAAATGAGCATAGCATAGAACAATCATATTTCCCTGGTGTGTGAAAAGTTCTGCCTGCTTAGTGAGAACTTCCACTTCATGCCACACATAGTAATATAGCTCCCCAGTGTGACCATGTTTTATGCTGTTTAAGTTTTTTTAATGGGTTCTGCTATTTGGGAAGCCTAAGATACTTCCCCCTAGTACCATCACCTTAAAATACTTCAGAGCTTGGATGGAATAACTGACTAAAGAGCAGTTTGTTAGGTGAACGAGCCAATCGAGTGATGTTTAATGGCATCTCAGAAGGATTTGAGCAAAAGAAAATGTGCTTCTAAAGGAAACAAACATGAATGTAGAACAAAAAAAAATCATATTTCCACATGGTGAGCCTATTTTGCTGCTCAGCTGAGGGTTAAAACACACAGTATAGACCCAGGTCCCTGGCATGCAGGCAATTCGTTCTTTGACTTTCTTACAGTCTCAAGCAACCCAAGTGAAGGTTCATGATTTGTGCTTTCAAGTAGGATCTCTGTTGTAAGTGTCTCAAGTGGTTCATGAGAAAGACATTCAGGTATCTGGAATTTTAAACAGGTCTAACACAATCATTCTGAAAATTAAATGCATATGATAGTTCTATGCATTTGGATGTAGGTTATTTTTAAGGTCTTTTCTGATGAGATTTCAAGACTAATTTTCAATACTGTTTTTTTTTTTTTCCTTTATTCGAATAAATCGTATAGGAAGGAAACCAGATATCTTGGTATATGTCTCTTATTCGTGGGTCTATCAATTCAGAAGCCACATAAGTGTGGACAAACAATAGCCCAGGTCTTCGCAGAACACTCCACCTTTCTAGGAGCAATAAGAAAAATTCCATCAGCTTGGGAAGATCGACACTGAGCCCTGTAATCAACATGGCTTCAATGTCCTGACCTCTCTTGGCACCTACTTATTTGTTTCATTCATTCAACAAGCATTAAATGAAAATTACACAGATCCTTCAAAGAAGTGCAGATAAAATGCCAACAACACAGCAAGAGCCCATAGCAGAGGGATGAATGGAGAATCCTGCTAAAGCAAAGCCAGTATGAGAAAAGGAATCATAAAGAAAGGCAGAGGGGATGTAAGCTCTGCTGTTGTGGAAGCTCTGAGCAAAGCTGCTCTAGGTTGGCTGGGTGGCCAGGGATGGGTGTTCTGAGGGGATTGCATTTAAACAGAGGTTCTTAGCTTGACATTGCAAAGTCCAGGAAGAAAATGTTTGGTGAAACTCAAAAAACAAAGGATGAGAAGAGGTCAGCATGGCTGAGGTAGGGTGTGGGTTGGGAGCTGATGATAAGAGTGAAGAATCTTTTGCAGGGATTACACCGGGCTGTGAAGGTTCGGCTAAGAGCTCTGGCTCACTCTTACCTCCCTGGGGAAGCTTCTAGAGCGCTTCAAGCAGAAAGACAGCATGATGGTGCCGAAAGCTAAGAAAAAACTGAAAATTCTGAAATCTTTTGCAAATCAATAGGACCTACTAATCCTTTGTGTCAAAAAAAAGATTACAATATGTTCATACGACAAAACATAGAAAACATCAAAAAAATCAATGGATATAACTGTTAAGAAAAGGAAAATATATAAAACATCATACCCACATCAGTTATCATGACAAATAGGACTGAATTAAACATTTATATTAAAAATTTAAAAAATATTAAAAAGAATAAATATTCTTATTAAAAATAATGTTACCATATTTGCCAATGATAAAGAATGCAATAAAATTATTAATGATTTTTAATCACAGAATATTTAGAGTGCTAATTGAGGTATTTTAAAACATTTAAATTTCTATCTTGTTCAGATATATTGTTACATATTGTACAACTTTTCAAATTTTCATATTGACTTTCATACACAGACCTAAAATACTAAGTTCCCCAGATTTGAAAAAAATAACCTTTTAAAATAGTCCTGAAGAACTGCTGAGTGGTTAACTTTTGTACCGATATCTAATAAGCAACATTTGTTCTTAAAGGATGAAATTTTGGGTTGATAATGAGCAAGTAAAAGTGAAGTTCCAGAGAAAAAACTAAATATAGCCCATACAGCTGTACAGAACTGTGACGCTCAGGTGTACCTGAGCCTTTCAGGACACTGGAGGCAAATTATGGTGGCAAAAAGAACTGACCTAAATAGAAATGACCTCAGCATTTCTGCACACACACACACACACACACACACACACACACCCATTGTTGGACAGTAGAATAGATACAATGTGATGATTATTTCAAATTATATATATATATATATTTTTTTTTTTCCCTCTCTATTTAGGGCAGGGTCTAACAGGATCTCACTATGTAGACCAGACTCGTGGTGATCCTCCTGTTTTCAGCCTCCCAAGCATGTGCCACCATCCAGGTCTTAATCGCCATCTCAGCACATGACCTGTGGACGGGGCCAGCAAGGCATCCTGGGGATTGAACCCCAGCTGCTGTGCTCTGCCTAAGCAGACACTTTAGTCCTCTGAGCTATGAGGCCAGCCCGAAATCCTACTTTTTTGTAATAATAAGGTAAGTGACCTATAATGAACTTCTAACCCTATTCTGTAAGCAACTTACAAATGACAAAAGAGAGATTCAATTAACTGTAATGACAAAACCGAATGGGTTTTAAGGAGTTACATGAGATTTGGGGTGGGAAGGACTTGGTGAGGACGCATAGCACGCTTTTGCCTTTGTGATAGATTCATGAGCCATTCCCTGGAGAAAGCCTAAGAAATGAGTATCCAGGTGCATTTTACTACTGTGAAGGGGGAAATATCCTGAGTAGACTATTTGGGAAGGTTACAATGCCCAATGCTCACATGAAGAAACTTGGGTCTCTCTCTATTTTGTAGGTGAAGGAGACCATTACCGATGGTCCATATTGATAGTCAAGCAAATAGATCCCTAAACTGAAAAACTAATCCATTGATTCTGATTATTTTAGATTATCACTATTGATTTTTTAAAATTTGTTTTTTGGTGTGCAGATGCACGCTATGCAGCTCGCACTCTTAGTGATCCTCTTGTTTTCAACCTCCCCAGTGCTGTCTTTACAGGTATGCACCACCGCGGCCAGACATGGTCACTGGTTCAGTGAGTCCAGGGATAGGGCTGGTAAGGCATGTGGTACCACGGATTGAACCCTGACCCCCTGCACTTGCCTAAGCAGGCACTTAGTCTGCTGAGCTATCTACCGGCCTTCATTATTGATTTTTAGGTTGTTTCCCAAAGCGGGATGGCTCAATGGTCTAAAGCCCCTGCTTGGGAAAGCTTGGGCAGCTTCAGGGACTGCGGTTCAATCCCCAGCACCACATGCTGCACCAGCCCTGCCCTCAGGGCAAGCTGAGCCAGCCATAAAAATGAGTGAATAAACAAACAGATTCTGAAACAAGAAAAAATAAATAAATAAATAAATAAATAAGAAAATATTGGATTTAAAAATGAAAGTGTGTTCTTATCCTGCTATGTATGATAGCTAACAGTCCTGAGAGCTTTCAATGGGAACAACCTCCAAACTAATTTTTTCTTAAAAATCCATTTATTTATTTATTTACTTATTTATTCATTCATTTATTTATTTGATGCATGGTCTCAATATGCAGCTCAGGTTCATAGAAATCCTCCTAGTTCAGCCTCCCCAGCTCTGTGATTAAAGACATGGGCCACCACAATTGGTTTCGGTGGCTGGCACGGCCCCCATGTGTTCTGGAACTAGAATATCATGCAATACCCAGGTTAGAACCGAGCTGGGTCTTTGTGCTTGCCAGTGGCGTGCATAGACCTCTGAAATATCTCACCTATCTTCAAAATAACTTCTAAAAAATGCACTCAGTATTTGCTAAGTGGAATTAAGACAACTAATTGCCCTCTTCTTCTTCTTCTTCTTCTTCTTCTTCTTCTTCTTCTTCTTCTTCTTCTTCTTCTCCTTCTCCTTCTCCTCCTCCTCCTCCTCCTCCTCCTCCTTCTTCTTCTTCTCCTTCTCCTTCTCCTTCTCCTTCTCCTCCTCTTCCTCCTCCTCCTCCTCCTTCTTCCTCTTCCTCTTCTTCTTCTTCTTCTTCTTCTTCTTCTTCTTCTTCTTCTTCTTCTTCTTCTTCTTCTTCTTCTTCTTCTTCTTCTTCTTCTTCTTCTTCTTCTTCTTCTTCCTTTTCGTCTTCTTCTTCCTCCTCTTTATTTTTTATTTTTTTTTAGGATTTTGATCATGTGACAAATCAAGACCAAAAAATAAAAAGCCCCAAGGAAGCATTAGTTACTGAACAAATGGGTCAAATTATCTTATGACCAAGTAGATTATAGTGAGAAAAAACAAATCTTCTACAGTTACAATCATGCTTAAAAGGACATGGTCATTACAGTGCCATGCCCCACAGTGAGACCGCAGCAGTGGTCAGCGAGGCAGGAGATTGCTCCTGGCCTGTCATGACTTTCTTTCTTATCAACTGTGACATCTTTCATGTGTGTAATGGAGGCCTTTGATATGCGTGACAGTCAAAAAATTGAGCTAATGACACAAATGAGGCCAAATACTCTGTTGTTGGAGAGAGAAAAGCTATGACCAGGGCTGACCTTCATTTCTTTCATCATTTTTCATGTGCAAGCAAGATATTATTCTAGAAATAGGTTTGAAAACATGGATGAAGTCAACACACTGTCCATTATTAGAAATATTGTGTTTTAAATTAATTAAAGGCAATAATTGATTCCCATATGTGAAGAGCTTAGATGAATTCAAACATACAGATTAAGTATGGATCTGGATATTTTTATCATTTTTATAGTGAAATAATTTTAGCTTTGGGAAGATTTCTCTAAGGTACTATATTAGATGAAAGGTCACCCATAGATACTTTATTATTTAGATCGTCACATTATGTGCCTAAGCGATGATGGAAATTTTCCACCTACAATTCCTAATCCTCAATATAACTCTACAAAGTAGCTTTGGTTTTTCATTGTTCGTATGAGGAAATTTCATCTCCGAAGCCAGTAGTTTCCCGAAGAAAAGAAACAAGGATGAGGCAGATCTGGACTTCAAAGTAGTAAGTGCATGTGGGAGACTAGAAGGAGTGGAAGGACAAGGGATTTCCCAGGATCTTAGCATTGGTGGGAAAGGGGTGCAAAAAGTAACAGCAACAAGAAATAAGAGCTGGATATGCGGGCTTCTATCTGTAGTCTTAGCACCTTGGGAAGCAGAGACAGGAGAACCAAAAGTTAGGATCTCGCTAGAAAGCTTAATGAGATGATGACTCAAACTAAAAAAATAAAGAGTGGGGTGCCTACTTGGCAAGTGCAAGATCTTGAGTTCAATCCCTGGTTCTTGAAGAAAAAAAAAGAGTGGAGATATAACTGAGTGTGAAGTTCCCAGTACCAAAAAAAATTAAATTAAATTTAAAATAAAGCAATTAGAGGAAATGTTGCAAAATGGCAAAAGAAATATCAACTCTCAGGCCATACATCCTCTAAACAGTATAATCAAGAAGATTGTCTTTGTAGGACCTGGTGGTTCCCACAAATAAAGCCACACTTCTTCTCTTCTACCTATGATAGAGTTAACAGTTTCCATTTCAGGTCAAATGTAGGCCATTTTTCTAGTACTGTATAGGCCTCCCTTTTTTCTTTAAATTACACAATCTTACTTGAATTTCCTTTTTATGAATGAGTATGAAAATATTCTCATCTTACTTAAAGTCTGTGTGTACGTTCATTATTTTGCCTGGTATTAATCAATTGGAGCTCTCTGAAATATTCTATGTCATACAAATGAATCCTTTCTAGTTTCAGAGTCTGGGAATAAATATAAATAATACATGTGAACTTCATGCATGGACTTTGTGATGTCAATTGTAACTGAGTAGAAGATTTTATTTTAACTGCTTCTTGCTATGTCCACTGGGCTTCTAATAAATGAGAAGCACAGAGAGCTGAGTTTCATAGACTGAGCCCTGTGGATCAAGACACAGCTGAGGCTAGCATTGTGGCCTCAGTTATACTTCTGGACTGGCTCCTGCCTGTGATGAACTTGGAGGCGCAGATGAGCCCTAGTGCTGTTTTACTGCATGAGAAATGAGCCTGGTGATTTTGCTGCTAGCACAATGGTTACTTATGAGAGTTTCAACTGCCATATTACTAGTCCATACCTCTTAATCATGCATGAGCTCCCCCAGGAGGCCAACGGCACTTGCCCTTTTCCTCTCTGTATACCCAGAATTCAGCATGGACCCTGGAACACTGAGGGCGTCAATGCATGTTTGCTCAGTTAAACAAGGAACAAGAAGTCTATAAAACAGATAATGTGTGCAGTGAGGGCAAGAAGAGCACAGTATAAACTTTGAGGAAATAATAATAAACCTTCACATAAAACAGATCGTAAACATTTATTGTACCACCTAGCTGTTTCAGTTGTAGACCATCTTAACATTCAGACACTGTCATATTAACCTTATAACAACTATTATGTCCCATAGAACTCATCATTATACACAGTTCTCCCCCAAGTGTCTGCCTGCTGTCTGGGACTCAGTTGACCTAGGCTGGGTTCAGCTGGGTCCAACCTACCTGCTGGGTCACCGGCAGAGATTCACATGCTTCTGATCTTTCCTGTACCAGAGGCTACACTGGCACATTCTTCCCAATTTTTAATTTTGGGGGCCAATGATGTCATTCATTTTATACCCTTTCAATGACACATAAATGAGGAGCTCCTTGTCACACATCTCAGCGAGGTGTCTTTTCAGCTTTCTTTGGGTTGGTGACTTCATTACCTCCTTGTACCTGAGGGACTGTCCTCAAGTTGTACACTTTACAGGTAGGATTATCTACAGAGTTAGAGCAGGATGGTCATAGACTGTACTTAAATTAATGGACGTGTACACTTATAAAGGATGCATAAAAAGCAACCACTTAATATTTTATTTAGAAGTAATGGTCTAAAAATAATCATTGCAATTGTCTAAAAAAGAGAAGTTAAGATAAAGAAACCATACAGTTTCCTTTAAAACAGTTCTAGTTATCAGAAAAAAAGGTAGAATTTATTTTTTCCTAAGAGCACTATTTACCAAGGATATGAATAGAATGCAATATATACTTATAAATATTTATATATGCATTATAATGTACACATTATAATGTACATTATAATATATATGCAAATTTATTTTTTCTCTTAAAAAGATAGAAGGGAAGAAATGATATGATAAAGCCATCAAAATATATTAATGTCAGTGGAAATAATGGCAAAGTAGGATTTCTGATTGGTCACACAGTTGAAATTAGGGTGACAGGAAAGATTCATAAATACTGGAGCTAAAATTTGAGGAGATGAGAGGGTGAGACTTGTGGATATCAAAGGGAAGAGCTATTATACTCCAACCAATTCAAAAGCATTTGTCTCAGAGGTGGTGTGCAGTTTCCAAGTTCAAGGAAAGATTAACTTTGACTTCTGTATATAATGGAAGAGGAAAGAATACCTCTGAATCTTCAGGAGTGACAGAATGCTTAGCTGAGTTTTGAAGATGCCAAATTAGAAATAATGCATTGTACATGAACCAAGATAGATAGCTGACTTTAGCAACTGACTGAAATAAAAGTATAAACAGGATCATAACCTAATTTGCTCTCAACCTGAAAAAATGAGTTTATATGATATATAAAACTGTTTTCTAAGCTGTTTACATATTTCACATAGCAGAATATCTGTATTTTTGTAAGTAAGAAAGCATTGTATTGTTGTGTGCTTAAACTTTCTCATGCATCCTTGTGCTGAAAATAAATACCATTTATGAAGTCATATACCTCAGATTTTTGAAGGCTATCATGAGGAACAGAAATCAAAGAAGGAAAAGTCTTTTTAGGATATATTGCTTATAGAAATCTTGAAATCACTCAAGTACTGATCCACAGTTTGGGAGGACTGAATGATAGGACTAGATTTCTGCACAAACATTTCATCCTGGAGAGCTCCCATGGTTTCTGATTAACATCAGCATCAAGCCTAGAGGTAGAGAGAGGGGAATGTTGAGCAGTGCCTGAAACAATTATAATCTGGTTTCTTTTTATAAGAGTAAAATAGGTTGTAGACATGTCTAACTTTGGTTAACATCATTAATTTATCCAGGACATGGGTTGGAACTTGTGTTACTGTATCTAGAAAAAGATAAGCTTCAGTTACATAAAAGACGTAGGTCAATTTGCTGTCTGTGAAAGCTTGAGTGGATGTTTTCTCTCTAGGTGATTCTCCTTAGACACATTATACATCATTCATCCCTTTTCTCTGCAGCCCCATAATCTCCTTGAACGAAGAATATGGGATGCCATGGAGTTATAGGATATTACAGTACAGGTTCTGTTATGTCCTGAATCCTCATTGACCTTGAAGGGCTAGGCCAAAATATTGGCTATCCTTGTACCCCTTCTTTTTTCTAAATTTTTTGTCAGCAGACTTAAGTTTTTAACCCTCCAGAAGAGAAGCTTAGTAATACTATTGCCTTATAGCATAGGCACTTGAGTTTAACATCACTGTCTTTCTGAGTATCACACACTTTCGACCCAACATGGAACCAGTATTTTCCATCAATCATTGATATTCTAATAAATCCCTGTAGAATGTGATTTTTAAAATTACACATTTTATACAGAAATTTAGAAATCTAACTATATAAAAAATTGTAACAGGTCAATCCTAAGGTATTTTTTTCCATGACTCATCCAGATGACTGATGTTGACAATAGGTCTACAAAATGCTGTACCCAGTTTCAGAGTTAGTCCTGAGGGGATCTCACTGACTTTGCCAGATATAAAAGTTACACTTTTTCTTACACAGGTCATGCTTTATCTTGGTCCTAACCATTCAGTTAAGACCAAGAAAAGTCTAACTGTGAGATATAAAAAGTAAAGCCATATTAATATGCTGAACTATAAAAGGCTCAAGTCAACAGCCTCTGACATTGCCAGTTCTATTGATAACCTACTACTATTATGGACTGTTGGACTATAAACAGTTACTTTCTCTTAGTTCAATGAGAAGAAAGATTTGTACTGATAATGTTTAGAAAAGACATTATGTCTGCACCTTGTACTCTGAACAACTACTGTGAAGTCAACAATATGCATTGTATTAATTATTGTAACTGTCCCACTAACCTGTTCTGAAACTGTGTCACTATTATTTCTTTCTCTCTAAAAATAATAAAATTTAGGAAAAGGCATAGATCAGAAAGAAGGTAGAAGAAACAGGGAATTCTGTTGGAAGAAACAGGGGATTTTAAAAAATACTGAGTATTGGAAATAAAAGAATAACCATGGAGTGCAAATGTGGATATGAGATGCATAAAATTAAGTATATTTAACAAAACAAATGTTTAGAGTGCACCAAGCATGCCACAAAGTGCTCTACGTGTACTAACCAACCCTTTTTAAACCTTTATAAAATTTTTGATGACAGTACCATTATTAACTTGAATCAGGATCCTAAAGGTGAACAACATGCCGTAGTCAGTAGCTGGAACAAGGGTTAAATCTAAGCATCACTGTAAAATTTACCAGCAAAGAGCTTTATATGAAGAATTTTACAAGAACCTAAAATTTGAGAATTTCTCTGGATGAAAGATAATAAATGAGCTTGGGGAGCAGCTGTGTGTAGAAAGAATTATGACTTTGAACTGGTACCAATATTCAGTTTGAGAATGCATGTAGGGGAGTAGCCAGGCGGCCGTCTTTGCACTTGACCTTCCTGTCCCATTGCCTTGGGCTTTTCCCGGCTAAGAAGAACTTACTTGTTATTTCTAGGGCAGAAATTTGCAGCAGCTCTGTAAAACTCAATTACAATTGCTGAATGTGTGAACAACCTATTAGAAATGACAGCAGCTGCTCCTGTCCTTGTCTTAACACTGCTTACGGCTGACTCGAAATGTAAAGCGGGCTGCTGCTTTAATTGTAATTGTCTTTAAGCCCTTGCCACAGTAGGTTTTATTAGTCTCAGGTTATCATTTGTGTTGCAATTGTTATATTTTTAGAATTTTTGAGAGGGAAAGAACAACCAATAGCTGCTAAAATCACAAGAATTTAGGGTATTTTTAATATTTCTCTTTCGTCAGTGAATTTATGAATTTTAAGATTAAAAAGGCTGATGACTGAATGATGTACTAGGCAAAGAGAGGAAGTGAACCAGTGTTTCACCGTCTTAAGATGACAGCATTTTATGCAGGAAATAATGGCCGTGAAATGTAAGCGAACTGCAATGTAGTTTCAATATAATATTTTCAACCATATCAAACCACACTGAAATTGAGGATAGCAGAGAACAGGTTGCATCTATATGGCATTATTATGCTTCACATCAGATCAAAATTATTTACTGTTCTTCAATATCAAAAAATTTATGAGGGTGCTTTGTTACACTTACTACTGTGCTGTAAAAAATAGCACATCTTAAGTAATGAACAAATTTGTGTGTTTTCTATAACCATCTTATTTAATCTGATGGCAAATAATTTCTACTGAGTAACAGCAGAGTTCCTGTATTATTTTAAGCACTATGATATGAAGAATTCTATGAAGATAATTTTATAAAGTAATTAATAATTTAAAGTATGTAAATCATTTTGATATTTAACTCAGTAGAAGACAAATTTTTGTGCAAAAATAAATAAAAGGGTTCACTTGGTGATAGGAAAATGCATCCTAAGAAGTATAATCTATAATAGCGCAACCATGGCATATAAGACAGAAATCACTTACCATTAAAGAAAAGGGAGAGAGAGGGAAGAGGGGCAAGAAGAGCGAGGTAGAAAGATCGGTTCCATGTAGAGATGCCGTACGTGGTACAAAGCCATGGTACCATCTTCTAGACTTTTCAAAAAAAGCTATCTTAGAAGGTAATAATGTATGAATTTGAATTTCTAATGATATAAACCTAAAGGTCTACTCCTAAATGATACATTGAAGCTTGGCACGATGGCTCAGTGGTCTAAAGCGCCTGCTTAGGAAAGCTTGGGCATCTGCAGGGACCACGATTCGATCCCCGGCACCACATGCTGCGCCAGCCCTGCCCTCGGGGCAGGCTGAGCCAGCCATAAAAATAAATAAATAAATAAACAAACAAAAGTTCTGAAACCAGAAAACATTTAAATAAAAAATTCTTTAAAAATAAATAAATAAAGTTTTTTAAATGAATGAATGAATGAATGAATGAATGAATGAATGAATAAATAAATAAATAAATAAATAAATAAATAAATAAATAAATAAATGGTACATTGAACTATGTTGACCCATACTGCATAGGACATAGGATTTAAGGTAAAAGTTTTCTGAGAGATTTTTGTTAAGTAATATGTCTTGAAAAAAAGTTTTTCTCTGTATGTTTTTCGAAGATTCTGTAAAATACTCAGATTTTCTATGCACTTAAAGAGGTCAGTGTTTCTTGACATGCAGAGCTATAAACTACTGAATTCCAATTTGAACAAAATTCAACATAATACTACGGTTGAAAGCGAAGACAAATTAAATTTGGCTTTAAGAAATGATCTGTTGCTGTCAATATTTTTCTATTTTATTTCTAATTATTATTTATATGCTATTTATAATTGTTTGAACACTGTCTTCCGGGGTGAGAAATCTTCTTTCAGTGTTTGAAACTGCCCCATTGCCCTTTGGTTTTTCATGGACACTTCCAGTGAGACGAAAATTGTATCATCACACACAGAAATCACAGAAATTTTATTTAATATATCATGAAATAAAAAAAATGGCTGGGGCACATTATTATGTAAAATATTGTAATAGTGAGATTTTTCCTTTCTTGAATATTTCTCCTGGTGTGTCTTTCAGTGAAATAATTGCCTGTATATATCATGTTATTGATTTCTTAACAATTGTACATTTAGAACCATTATTTCTGTTTAATCATACTCTGAAATATTAATTTCTTTAAAAATGAATCATTTATTTTTTTTCCTCCAGGAACAGCAAACCAACTTGACTCTAACATAATTTTTATAGCATTATATTGTTTTCTTGATCATTTCATGCAATAAATATCAGAGGAAGGAAACCTGGCAAAATGATACCTTAACTTGAGATTTATTTCTATAAAGCTTTGTAAGCCTCCATGCAGTACACTTACAAATGTTTTACCAATGGTAGAAAAAACTAGATATTCAATTGTTTAGGTGCACATATATTTCATAAGAAACTGTAAACTCAGGGCTGCAGAGATAGCTCCACAGTCTAAGCTCCTGCTTAGGCAAACACAAGGACCTGGGTTTCACCCCCAGTACCACACTCTGCATGCTTCCACCTCCAGAGCACCCTGAGGAGACCACCAAGACTGGATGTGGTAGCACACACCTGCAATCCCAGCATTTGGGAGGCTGAGGCAGGAGAATTACTAAGAGTCTGACTTGCATAGTGAGACCCTGTTCCAAAAGTAAATGCAGGCTAATTTGTTTTTCTTCATATTTTCTATTATTGTCATACTTTGGTGTTGTTATAAGTGGAACAATGCAATATAGGATACATGGTTCATAAAATTATTCTATAAAAGTCACCTAAAAACTGTATATAAATGTGCAGAAAACCTGTCCACACCCTAAAGACCAAATTGAACAGCTGCTGACCTGCATCTCACTATAATGTCCTGCATGAGTCCAGCTGAAGTTAAGAACCAATAACAGTGCCCCTCAGGAGGCCATCTGTAGTCAGTCCTAGAGCCCATGACAGTGTCTCATGTGGGTCTGCTTCAGGAATATCTGCACCGAGAAGGCCCAAAAGTCAGCGGCGGGACTCAGGAAGTCTGTGGCAGTGAGCTGAAGGATCTGTGCTAGTAGGCCGAGGGATCAGCACTGGAACCAGGAGTGATGTTCAAAGTGACAACCAGAGCTCTCCCTACTCACCTAACAGGGAGGCCCCAAGCTTGTCCAGAAATGAGGAAAGCCGAGTGCCCATCAGGAAAACCAACACAATAAGCTTGGCTGCTAGGAGACTGAAGAGTGCACCATCTTCCCCCTGGAGCCAGGAAGCAATGCTCCAAGTGAGGACCAGAGCTCCCCCAAAATGAACTGCAGTCATCCTCAGTGATAAGGCCCCATCCCAGTGGAACAGCCCAAGAGAACCAGCAGCTGGCAGTAGCCCACAACAGCGCCTCCTTTTCCACCCCAGTTCTGCCTGTTATACTGCCAGCAGTAATCCGCAAGTGGGCCTCTCACACCCAGCACACACTGGGTTAGTCCTCTGGGTGTAACACATTGTCTACCAGTTGGAAATCCACCATAATTGTCATATTTTTCTACTATAGTATTATGAGAATTTAAATGAATATTCTTAAATTGTGGAATGGATCATCTGAGCTTCCATAATTTTTCTTTAAAAATAAAAAAAGATTGATTGGATGGATTGGTGTGGTACAGGGTCTTGCTGTGTAGCTCAGACTTCATAGTGAACCTCCTATCTTAGCCTCCCTAGCACTGCGATTATAGGAATGTGCCACCATACCCAGTTTCAGTGGCCGGCATGGTGGGGGTCTAGCACAGTGTGCAGTATGGGAACCGAATCTGCATCCTTGTGCTTTCCAGGCAGGCCCTTAGATCACTGAGCTATCTCTCTAGCCCTCCATTTTTGCTTACAAGGAAATTTGCTTTGGATTCAAGTGCTTTGAATTATAAACATGTTTCTCTAATAAATTATGCTAATGAAGATTTTACTTCTTTAAAGAAATAATTTATATATACATAAGACCATACACTATTTTAATTCCTGTGCTTTGTTTATTTCATGTAGCATAATGTGCTCTAGGCTTATCACATCATCACAAACCACAGCCTGTCTCATTCTTTAAGTCTGAATAATAGTTTATTCCATTCTATATTCTATATATTACATGTCATTCCTATGTTCACACATATATTCATGTATGTGTGTGCATAAAATTTCTTGAGGAGAGATAGACTTGTTCCTTCCAACTTACTCTTCTTTTTTAGAATAGTTCTAGCAACTCTAACTGCTTTGTTGCTTCCTAAATGCTAGAAAAGTCTTATCTAATTTACAAAAACATCTTGCTGGAATATTGCTGAGAACTTTCTTAGTCATTCGTATGTCAGGTGAAAATTAATTGTTAATTTGGAGAAAATTAAAATTTACTACTTTATGCTTTATATCTAGACGTCCCCCAAGAGCCTGAATGCATATATGTTACTCAGTGCTTGCACTGATTGTGTGCTATTTTTTCTGTCAGTCTACTAATGATGTGTTACTTGGTAATACAATGAATTTAAAATGATCAGTGTAGAGTTACTGAGCAATTCCTGTGTCACAGAAATGCAGCCCGCTTAGTCATGATGTGTGATTTTTGGCCGCTCTAAAAAATGTATTTTTGTAGCATTCTTTTTACATATTGCTTAGTCATCACGTGTGATCCCTTTCATATGCTGAAAAAAATGTAGATATTTAATTTTATACATAGCTAAATATATTTTGTTTGTCAATTTTTTATCCAGGACTTTTGGACTGTATTCACGAATCCTAGGAATGCATAGTTGCTTGTGTTTATGCTTCTCTGTGCGTGAGTCTCACGTTAGTTTCAACGTGATGCTAACTTCATAGCATTCATGCAGGGCGGCACCACCCTCTTCTTCTTGGGTTCCTCTCACACTCAGCCAGCACTCACGGGCCCACTCCTAGCAAGCTCCTCGCCCAATGATAGCAGCACAGATGGAGCGAAGCACCCAGACGCCCAGAGACACCCAGCACCAGCTGCCGTGCCCCGCGGTGCTCAGGCCAGTCCAGCCTGTGCGGAGTCAGAAGTTTCACTCCTGACCGCTATAGATTGCAGCACCAGGGGCAGCAAAGGCTACTGGTGGGGAGGAGAAAGCCGTTACCAGGGATGCTCGAGCACTAGGGTGCAGTTTGAACGTGAAGATGTACCAAAACTTTTGATGAAACTAATAAAAGTTTTGAAATACATTATACAAGGATACATATCATTTTCCTTAGCAAGTTTAAGCCATTCACTGGCACACACACACACACACAAGCAAATAAAACAATATTTAAAATGCTAAAAGTTTTCCTCAATATTTTTATACAGAGTTAATGCTCAAGATAATTTCCTCTATCATTTAATCAAAATTAATAATTTTGGCCCGGCAGGATGGCTCAGTGGTCTAAAGCATCTGCTTAGGAAAGCTTAGGCGGCTGCAGGGACCGAGGCTCAATCCTCAGCACCACATGCTGCGCCAGCCCTGCCCTCAAGGCAGGCTGAGCCAGCCGTAAAAATAAACAAACAAAAGTTCTGAAACAAGAAAAAAATTAATAATTTAATGAATAGATGTGGAATACTCTTCACCAACTAAATGGCAATGGTTAGAAAGCTCAGTGGAAATGGTTTAAAGAACCTGTATTGATCAAAGTAAAAATAGCCAGTCTTCCTAAATGAATAAAAATGAGTTAACAAGCAACTTAGATCAGCAGGTGGCACATGCCCTGGGTAAGAGACAAGTCACAGGGTGAAGCCAGGTGAGTCTAATTGCTACACCATCTGTGGAGCCAGAAGAATAATGGCACTGCTTTTGTAGAATTATAAGGTTTAATGAAATTCCAAATGTGAAGTGTGTAGCATGCTAGCTTGTAGAGAGTAAGAGCTTAATCAGTTAGTAACATGAATATCATTAATCAGTTCAAAGAGAAGCATTCAACTACTTGAAGGATCCGAGAATGCAGTGAATCCCATAGAAGGCAGCAGTCGTGCATCTGCTGAAGAGAATCTTTCTTTTGTACTGCTCTCTGATGCTACAAGTTAGGGACGTAACGAAAGAACCTAAAAGAATAAACTATCCTCCCACTGTACTTTCACGTAAGCTCAGATTTTTGCTGCAATCCTCCTATATTCCAAAGCAACATTAATTAAATGTACCAGTTTTATATTTTTTTCATCTGCTCTATTAGCTTTAATCACATTTTCAACATGCTGCCAAGAATGAAACTTTGACAGTAAGCCATAAATTCACACAAGCAGCCATTGTCAATTTTCTGCAGTCGCAACACTGAGACAACAAAAGAAAATAGATTTTCTTTCTTTTACCTTTCTTTACTGAAGAGCAATAAAAATATTTAAAAGATTTATCCATACTGAAAATTAGCCATAAATCTCTTCATTATTGCATTTACTTTTGCTGTTTATTGTAAATTTAAAAAATCAACTTAGCTCTTCGATTAGATTGCTATATGCAGATTTTACAGATCACAGTGACCACAGAATTGGTATATATTCATCATAATACACCTGCTTATGAGCACAGACATCAGCACCACACAGAGCTCACATTTAACATGGATCATCTGTCACGTGGACAAACACTTCTGGCTCATTTGGAGCCAGAATCCTTAGGTGGCTCGAGGAGAACTCCTTCACTGATTCTGCTGTTCACCCAGGAAACACTTGAAAAATGGATAGACATTATTTATGTTATACATTTACCCACAGCAAAACAGACACAAATGAGGTCAGCAGTATGGTTCTTGAAAGGGCTAAACACCAAAATACATTTTTTGGTGAACTTTTGTGCTAAGCACATTTTGAAAGACAAAAATATTAAGGTCTAGAAGGCCCCAACCCTAATACGCGTATCTTATCACCCAGGGAAATGCACAGTGTTAGGCAGCCCATCAAAATACTTGCAACCCTAACGAATTTGCAATCCCATCAAGTGGTTCAAAGCCCACCGTGTCCATTTTTGTCACAGTGGGGACAACGTTTTGACTCTTGCCTCTCTCAAGTGGCATCTTTCTCCAAGGCCAGCTATTTGCTCAACAGTATCATGGAATAATACTTCATGCACTCTTATCCCCCTCACAGCCAGGGAAGCTAGGACAGCAACTGCTCTTTAAGCCTCAATTAGTAATGTCAACCCTCTCTGCACATGGATTACGTTAACTTTTTAAGAAGTCTGTGCTTACACTTCTCTGAGCTAAAGGCTGGAGAAGAAAACCAATTCTGATTAAGAAAGAATAAACTGACCCCATCTTTCCTCCCACACTAACTATTCACACAATCACCACAGGCACTTAAAGGGAAGGTGTGGCGCTCTACTTCCACTGAACACTCCATCAGGCTTCAGCAGAAGTCACTCTTCTCAGACTAAGAGTGCCACTGAATATATTGCTAAGCTCGCAGCAGAGGCTAAATGGTTGGTAGAAGAATGCAGGTGGAAGCCAGTGTTCCCTCCTTCATCACTGTTGTGGTGCAGTTCTTAAAAGGTTGAGAACTTGGAGAGGTCTTTCTCCATCTCTGCATAGTGCTCTCGCAGCCGCTGCAGGAAATGTACCAGTTTTAGAGGAATTTGACATCCTTTTTCTACATTACACATTAAGAATATGCAGAAAGTATATACAGATTTTCTACCACATCAAGCACTTGGAAAATACCCTAAGAAGTAGGATACTGCTTTGTCACTAGGGCTTTCCTTAAGACATAAAATTTCCACACATACATTGATTGCAGTTCTATAGTCATTTACAAACTTATGGGCGTGAAGTGTCAAGCGTCTTTGATTCTGACCTAGAAATATTTTAATTACTAAGACTTTAACAGCACTCGGGAGGCTGAGGCAGGAGGATCAGTGCGAGTTCGAGACCAGCCTGGGCTACAAAAGTGAGCTCAAGGCCAGCCTGAACTGCATAGCGAGACCCTGTCTCAAAAAGACAAAAAAAAAAAAAAAAGACTTTAAATTATGCACTTTCTATTCAAATAAATGACATCGAAATCAATAAATGTAAAAATTATTACTATGAAAACAATCTAATATTAGCTTACTAGTTAAAACGGTTTTCATAAAATATGTTCTTTTACATTTCTACAAATCCAAACTATCATCTAGAATTCTATGCAGTTCATATATGCTGTTATTCATTTAATTAATTTAAGACTGATAACCTCAAGTTAAATAGAGGTGATCCGGTTTTGCTGTGAAAATTAATTTTAATTTACTTTCTTAACACACATTGCTGTATAGGGATTGAGTTCCATGGTGTACAACAAAGACAAATTTGTATTCTTTTTCATATGTGCACTCATATATATACATATGCATATATATACATCATGCATATATGCATGCATGTATAGACATGTATATATACATATGTATATTGTGTGAAAAATGATGTGTTATAAAGGAGCAATACTTAGCACTGATTTTCTCAGTCCTCGTTTCTATGGAAACATGAGAGCTAACAGAAATATATAAGATCAGAACATTTTCAGTAACACTGGATTAATTTTTCTTTTTTTTTTTTTCTGATAAAGGAAATAGCACTGCTGGTGTCAGTTTTCAAAATTATGGTTTCATGACCCATACTAATAGCTCATTGAGAAAGTAACTACTCTAACTTTGAAAAAATTATGTTTTATCGAAGTAAATTTATCTTGACTTTTTCCCTGAGCAATCCATTAAGTCATGAGTAATAAGATGCACACCAAGTAGGGTAGCAAATAAATACCAACTGCATTTAGAACTGCCTGACAGGAGGCACTACAGCTATTTAGTTTCAAATTCAGAGGTTTAAGTAGTGAACATTTAATAGAACTCTTGGTGGCTTATTAAAATAACTCACTGATTTTAAAGTAAACCTTAAAAATAGTCAGAAAGGTTAAATGTAAATTTAAATATAAGACATTTCATTAAATCCATGCCTGTCTAGCAGTCATGAATTTAGCATAAGCCAGGCATAGTGGTGCACACCTATAATCCCAGTATTTCAGAGGCTGAGGCAGGAGGAGGGTCAATGCGAGTTTAAGGCCAGAGTGGGCTACAAAAGTGAGCTCAAGGTCAGCCTGCTTGCACAGCAAGACCCAGTCCCCCCCCCCAAAAAAATGAATTTAGCATATTAAACTTTTATTTGCCAATTACATAAATGTCATGTTTTTTAAGTTTAAATTATCCAATTTTATCAAATTGCTTATATTAAATATGTTCAATTCTTTATATATCAGTTATATATAAAGTTTATATATATATATATATATATATCAGTTATATATAAAGTTTATATATCTTTATATATCAGTTACATCTCAATAAAGCTTTTAAAAACCTTCAATTCAACAAAATTTAACATTAAATCTTGTTTTTAAATCTCTGTGTGTGTCTGTGTATGTCTGTGTGTGTGTGTGTGTGTGTGTTACCAAGAATTGAACTTAGGACCTTGCATTTGCCAGGTAAAGATTTCTTCCTCAGAGCTATCTCCACAGCTTTTAACCTTAATTCAAAGAGTGTTTTTGACCTCTTACTTTAAAGGTAGTTCTGAAATTCTCTGTGTATTTTCTCATCTCCCAGAAAATATTCTGAAATAATTAATGCTGGATTTTCAAGAAAATAGTATCTCAAGTATGTATTATGCATTGAATGTGTAAGTAAAAGTACTTTATTCATTTAAAAACTATTTAATCTTTAACATAATAATGAAATAGGAGCTATCTGAATTGGACTCTTAGACTTTTATATACCTCTATACTTTTTAATACATTTTTGTAGAAAACATGAAGCTGTGGGTAGGACTGCAGCTCTGGAATCTGAAGGTCCTAACAGAGAGCGGCTCCATCATGATGCTCTTCTTATCACACAGGCCACCAAGGCGAAGGCTTGACTGCAGCTCATCTGGTTTGGTAGAAGTCCAGCAACTGTCGAAGGCCAGCACAGCTGCCTCAGCCTGTCTCCTACTTTCCTACTTCCGATGTTTTCAAGAGAGCCCGGACCTGATGGTGGAAGTCAACTCCTTTGCAGTATGCTTACAGATTTTAAAACTACTCCTGGGTCCTCTGCAGGGGGGTGTCTCAAGGTTCATATTTTATTGCCATTTGACCCCTTTGGTTTTGCTCTTGCCTTGGGTGTATTGAAGAAGGACCCAAGGAGCTGCCCCACCGGCTTTTCATTCTTTCACTGTACCATATGTGAGCAACAAAACTGAAAATGTTAGACCTCAGTGGACCTTGTGCTGTGCTTAACATCTTTCAGTTTCCAATTCATATTCCACCTCTTTAGGTTGCTATCCTGCTGTGAATAAGAGGAACAGTTAGGTCAAAGGATTGTCAGGCAGATTCAGTGAGTTAATACACCTACCAACCTCAAAAGAACGGAGCCTGGAAAAATTTCAAGTAGCACATTTTAAAAAGCCTAAGTTGTCGCTAACATAATGTTAATAAAACTATGGATTTCGAGGATGCTGGCAGGGCGAACACAAAAGGAAGTGGGAAATGTCACCGTGAACAGAGGGAAGGAAAATCCCTCTCTTATAGGGCACTGTCTTCTGCCTGTAAGTGGAAAGCAGAAACACGGCTCATAAACTTGATGCTCTAACTGAAGATATTTTCAAATAGAAGGCTGAAATGGCTGTCTGTTTTCTTCTCGCAAATGGGGACAGGGAAGAAATAAATTCAGTGAAGAGCTAAGTAGAAGACAGAATTCTGCCATGCTCCTTAGTGGCCCACGCCTTTGCATAATTCCCTTTCCATGAGTATGGGACAAATACATGAGTATGACAAAAGCCATCATCATCACTGACACTGGTTAGGTCATATGACAATCTAATCAAAGTACTTAATAAGTTCACTTTGAATTAATTAAAGGTAAATTTTTCTGGGGCCGGGGAGAAACTGGACTGATCTGCCAGTCTTTAAAACAAGGTTAAGCCAGCCATGGTGGTGCACATCTGTTACCCCAGAACTCATAAGGCTGAGGCAAGAGGATTGTTGTGAGTTCACCTGTGCTACAAAGTGAGCTCATGACCACCCTGAGCTGTCTCAAAAAGACAAAACAAAACAACAACAACAACAAGCAAGGTAAAGTGTCAAAGAAACTCTCCTGGTAGCTTTAAAGCTAAACAACTCAGTATGCTGATAGCACTACCTACAGAAAGATACGGATGCAAGTTCTAAACACCTCAGCACCATGCTATGAAGAGGCGACTTCTTCTAATTACCAGAAGAGTCTGCATGTTTCCTTCCCTTTGCCTCTGTGGCAATCAAGGATGTGCCTTGATAGTCCCCAATCATTTTCTCCTGATGAGGAGAGACTACTGGTTCAAGCTTGTTCACCCAACACAGATTACTGCTGATCACTATATACTGTCTTTGCATGGAGTTGGTTCTGCTCTGGTTTTATTGGGCTGCACAGGGGAACGCACTGGAGAAGAGGCAAATTTTTACAAAGATACCTACATTTATCCTATATAAATGCACCTTAGACGTCCCTAACTTTTATCTTGGAACCATCCATTAAGGTAATTTCGATGACAGCACCGGAGGGCCAGAGAGATAGCTCAGTAGAATAAGTGTTTTTCTGGCAAGCACAGGGTCCTGAGTTCAATCCCTGATGAGAGAGAGTGAGAGAGAGAAAGAGAGAGGGAGAGAGAGAGAGAGAGAGAGAGAGAGAGAGAGAGAGAGAGAACCAGAGAGAAACAGAGAGACCCCTGCTCTGGGATACAAGTGCTTCTCTCAGTGCTGCACCAGTCCCACAGCCCAGCTTTGCAAAAAAAGAACAGATCTTATGATAATTAGCATTCTTCCTTGAAAAGAGCAATGTGCTAAAACTTTGAGTAACAGCCTACCTATCTTTCCTGCAGCATAATTCACAGTATTCTAGATCAATAGATGAATGTACAAAGATATGATATATAGAGGATTATTAGTCATAAGGAACAATGAAATCTGTCATTTGTAGGAAATGGGTGGAACTAGAGATCATCAGGTTAAATGACATAAGTCACATTCAGAAAGATAAGTGTTACATATTTTCCTCTACATGTGGAATATTTTTTTAAAAATGATTAAATGGAAGTAACATGGATACACTGGGGAGGCAGGTCAGCAGTCCAAGCACCTGCCTGGCAAGTAAAAGGTCCTGAGTTCAATCCCCGAGCCACATACTGTGCCAGTCCCAGAACCAGGCGTGGCAGCACATGAAATCTCAGTGCAAGGGAGGCTGAGGCAGGGGGATCACTACAAGTCCGAACTGGGTAGCAAGATCCATTATCAACAAATAAATGAATAATTCTTAAAGAAAGAAGTAGCCGGGATATTATTGGAAATGAAGAACAGAATAAAGGAACAAGTGTTAGGTAGAAGACCAAGAAGTGAGGGGGAATTATATGGTAAAAACGTTATAGGGGGGAGCTAAAATACCACATTGAAATTCAGTGTCTTATAAAATTAATGTGTAATAATATAAATATGTTAACAACAAAATGAGATGCTTTAATTTTTTAGTTTAATAAAAGTAGAACTAGATATATGTAGATATATATGAGGTATGTATGCCCTCAACTAGATTACTTGTACCATGAGCTTGAAGCCCACTGCACAGTATTCTTACAAGCATCGTAAAGTTTTAGTTATTTTAAAGTATCTTTTTTAAATTTAATATTTTTATTGTTTCAATTTAACAATGGTTATATTACATATTTTCATCATCAGATCAGTTTAGATTAATACATATAGGTATATAAGATTGATCAAACAATTAAACATTAACCCTTTTAAATCAACATTACTTTTTTTTTTTCTTTTCCCCTTTCTTTTTTTTTGAAAGTTGACATAGAGCATATTGTCCTCACAATCGTTCTACAGAGTAGACTGTGTGGGCATGACCCACCTACCTATTGATGTTGCTTAGAAAAAAATTTTTAAAAAAGAAAAGAATATACTTCTCTTTGGACTAAGAGGAAGCAGGTACATATACAGTCAAATGTTCTGCAATTGCAGTGGGCCACCAGTGAAGCTTGTAATGTTGGAGACTATTGAATCTAAGCCTCCTAAAGCTCATCTCACCAATCTAGCTCTATGTTTCATGCATTGTAATTAAGCATTTTTTTTTTCTTTTTCTTGCTGGGTGGTCAAGGGCAAGTCGAAGCAAGACCTGTATAACAAAACATTCTTTTTTTTT
>PVJA010014952.1:0-46314 GCA_004027025.1 Myocastor coypus
TGTAAGTGGGAAAATTCTAATATTTATTCCATAATGATGGTACATATTTGAAACAAATTGAAGTCAAATTACCAAGGTTGTTTGAAGGTGAAATACTGATTTCTTAACCACTATGTATTTAATTTTCTCTCAGCTCTATTTTGTAGCACTTCCCAAGGCAGAGGCAATGCCATGTGGCCCTGGAGGAAGTTCTCAATATGCCTTTTCTATTTCGGAAGTCCAACATATGGATCTTTTCTCTCCATACCGGTATGTGTGTGTGTGTCAGCTTTTATTCTTCCAGAGACACTGATACAAGAGCTTCAAAATTATTTTGTTAGGGTAGTACGGACATGAGACAGTGACGGGGCAGCAGCCCATAGGTAATATGTGATGGCACTTGATCTTGGTGAAGAATGCCTGGTAAATATATAAGGCACACACTTCAAATTTGGGCATGGGTTAAAACAAAGCAAAACAGACACTACCCTGAAGGGTGAAGGACTGAGACAGTTAGACCTCCACTTCTGTCCTGTTATTGAGTTGAAGCTGCTGGAAGATGTTGTTAATTCTCTGATTCTTCCTTTGTGCTATGAAAAAAGCCATTGGAAAATCCCTAGAGCATGTAGTTTTAAGGCCCATGAGATAGAAGTGTGGCATCTGTAGCTTTTGCTATAATGCCATTATTGCTAGAATAAAGTACATTAATGATGTGGAAAATAACAAGAATGTTATTCTTTTGTCAGTAGATTGCTCATCTGAAAAGAAAATGGTCATAATAATATCAAGTGACATCTATTGTGTTCTTACTGTGTGGCAAGTTTATATCTAAGAACACTCATAGTGTAAACAAACTGAACTTTGATTATTGTACTATGAAGTAGGCAGTATAATTAGCAATATTTTACAGAGAACAGCTAATTTACAGAACTATCAAATAGGACCACAGCAGTCTGGCTTCAGAGTCTTGTTTACAACCACTCAGCTACTCTGCTATTTGTTCTTTTCTTTGTTAATCATTTACTAGATTTACTTATTTTATTTGAACATAGGGGAGAAAGAAGAGGCAATGATGCTTATAAAATGCATTCCTCTGCATCTCTGCTGCTATCCTGTTAAGGAATCCGATGATGGGTCTGTCAGGGCATTGCTTTTCTAAATTACTATGAGTTATGAAGTGGTACAGACCCCAAGACTTTAAAAGAAGCATGTACTAGTCTTTCGTTTACTCTCTATTCAATTTTTAACATATGTATCAGAACAAGTGATAATGCATCGGATACAACTTTTTATCTATCACAATATGTTAAACAATGAAGCAGCTAAGAAAAAACTGAAGTATTTCGTAATTTGTTTTATATTTGCAAGGTGATGCAGTCTGGCTTACTAGCATAACTGATACTCATTTAGGCTGAAATATTGACTTACATCTCTTTTACTTTAAGGCATGACTAACTCTTACTTTTCTTCTTTGTCTTCTATAGTCCTTATAAAAATAACCTGATTTCTAGATTTTTTTCACTGATGTATTTATGTACATAGATATTCGTGGTTATTAGACATACAATCATGGTTTTGGTTTTGATATTTATATGAAGTTCTAATGACTTTAAAATGTAGAAATCCATCTAAGTCAGTTGGAATACTTCTTGTTTCTTCCTGCTAATGTTTTCTCATCTATCGATATGCAATAATTTATTTCATTTTTATGGCTAATAAAATTCTTTTAAGCCACTTTTGCATGTGCATTGAGTGTGTTTCAATCTTCATCACTACCGAACACACTGCATTAAGTAATTACCAGCACTGTATACATTCTATATTTTCATAAGTATAGAGCAAAGAAAGACTTTTTTTGTTGGAACTGCCGGTCATGCCAGGCAAGTTCTTCTGTGGTTACTACCCATCATGATCTAGAACTCAGGCAATGGTCTATAATACCACAGAGAAACACATACAAAAACTTTTAGACCACAGCAAGAAGAGATGGCTGAGCTTCCAAGTATTTATTATTACCTAAAGAGACTCTTCCAGGGTTAAGGAGGCCTGCTGAATGTACATGCAGTACATAAATGTTCACAGAGAAATCTCATTCATTGTTGCAATCTTACCACTGGAAAAACAAATATCATAACTTGTTCCAGGCAAGGCAGTTTTCCCTGCCAGATGTACTGATTTGGGAGCAAGTCAGTTCTCCAGTATCTGAAGATCATGAAGTTTATTCACTATCTCTGTCCAGGTAGCTACTGGTCCTGTGTGATTCAGCATTGGTGCAGAGACTATGTTGTTGTTAATCAGCCTGATCAGCCAGAATGACTGTTAGATAACACTGCTTGTTTGCAGTTAGCTTTGTCCATCTTGACTGCCAGCCACGTTTCATTATTCTCTGAGATGTCTGGAAGGCCAAATATGAAGTAGTTCCATTATCTTTTGCTGTGTCGCAAGCCACCCCAGAAGTCAGTGGCACAGAGTCAAGGCAGTGTGTGCTGAGAACTGTGCCATGGGGGAGAGCCCTTTGGGGCAGCACCTCATTCAGCCAGCTTGATCCTTCTTAAAGGCTATTATTGGCTGGAGTCACCCAGAGGCTCATGTACTCAACATCTGGTGAGTTAGTGGCACTCGCTGGCTGAGATGTTACCAGAGACAGTAACTAAAAATGCATGTGGTGCC
The DNA here is from genome assembly GCA_004027025.1 of Myocastor coypus. Taxonomy (NCBI): domain Eukaryota; kingdom Metazoa; phylum Chordata; class Mammalia; order Rodentia; family Myocastoridae; genus Myocastor; species Myocastor coypus. The sequence goes on from PVJA010014952.1 coordinate 2,650, forward strand.
GGGCGTGGTGGCTCACACCTGTAATCCCAGCACTTGGGAGGCTGAGGCAGGAGGATCGGTGCGAGTTTGAGACCAGCTTGGGCTACAAAAGTGAGCTCAAGGCCAGCCTGAACTGCATAGTGAGACCCTGTCTCAAAAGGACAAAAAAAAAAAAAAAAAAAAAAATGCATGTGGCTAGTTTGGGGGCTGCTTGTCTTCCTCACAATAGGATAATTAAATTCCAAAGGAAGATGCTCCAGTAAAGAAACTGGAACATTCTAGAAGGATCATCTACATTACTTCTGCCTTTTTATACACATTAGAAGTCCGTCACTCAGGCTGACTGTATTTATAAGTATTAGACACAGCTGTGGTTGAATTGTATGTCAAAGAAATCTCAGTTGTGCTGCAAAGCCATCACAATAGGGAAAACTATTTTTTTCCTTCAATTTTCATGTTTTCACTATCAATGTTTTTCTCTTGTGCCACAACACATTACCAAAAAAATCTGCAGCTTAAAATATCGCTTTTCTCCTAGAGTTTGGAGGTCAGAAGTTCAGGCCTGTCTTAGATGGGTTATCTCCTCAGGGTCTCCCACAGCTGAAACCAAGGTGTGCTCTGGGGTATGTTATTGTCTGGAGGCTTAAGACATCCTGAAATTGTTGACAGAATCTATTTCATCACAGCTTACAGTTTGTGTGAAGCTTTTCACAGTCGGCCAAGCACACTGTGAGTCTTTATTACTTCCAGTCTTTCACTCGGGGAAGGCTGAGAACATTTTAGGCTTAATGCAATCATGTCACCAAGGGCCAGTGAGACAATTCAGCAGGCTAATGTGCCTGCTTAGGCAGGTGCAGGGACCCGGTTTCCATCCTGGGTGCTCCGTGCTGGCTCCACCACCAGGTTGTGCTGAGCGGGTGACTGGTGACTGAGACTGGGCATGGTGGCAGGTTCCTATATTTCCAGGGCTTAGGAGACTAAAAAAAAGAAGGATCACTGTGAGTCCAGTCTACATAGTGAGACCCTGTAGTCCTTAATATACGTTCATACATACATATATATTAGGTGTCAGAGCTGCTTCTGCCAAGACCAGATCTGAGAAGCGGCCGCCCCCCGTGCACTCCCGGTTCCTTCTGGTTCTAAGTCCAAGATGGCCAGTCTCAAGGATCAGCTGACTATGAATCTCCTTGAGGAGGAGCAGGTGCCCCAGAATAAGATCACTTTGCCGGAGTTGCTGCTGTTGGCATTGCCTGTGCCATCGGCATCTTAATGAAGGACTTGGCAGATGAACGTGCTGCTGTTGACGTCATGGAAGACAAGCGGAAGGAAGAGATGATGGGTCTCCAACATGGCAGCCTCTTCCTGAGGACTCCTGGCGTTGTCTCTGGCAGAGACTCTAAGGTAACCACAAACTCCAAGCTGGTTACTCTCACTGCTCGGGCACGTCTGTAAGAGGGAGAGAGCCGTCTCCATTTGCAGCAGTGTAATGGGAACATCTTCAAGTTCCTCACTCCTAATGTTGAAAGCACAGTCCCACCTGCAAGTCGCTTGAAGTGCCCAGCCCAGTGGATATCTTGGCCTATGTGGCTTGGAAGATCAGCGGCTTTCCCAAGGACGGTGTTATCGGCAGGGGTTGCAAACTGCACTCAGCCCTGCTCGGCTACCTGATGGGAGAAAGCCTGGACATGCACCCACTGAGCTGCCACAGCTGGGTCCTCAGGGAGCACGGAGATTCCAGCGTCCAGCGTCCCTATGTGGAGTGGTGTGAATGCCGCTCATGTCACCCTGAAGAATCTGCACCCTGAGTTAGGAACTGATGGGGATAAGGAGCATAAGGTTCGCAGACAGCTCTTGGACGGTGCTTATGGGGTGATCAAAGTAAAAGGTTGCACATCCTGGTCCATGGGACGGTCGGTGGCAGAGCTGGCAGAAAGCATAATGAAGACTGTTAGGAAGGTGCATCCGATTTCTACCACGATTAAGGGGCTCTTTGGAACCAAGGATGGTGTCCCTGTATCCTGGGATCTCTGATGTTGTGAAGGTGACTCTGACTCCTGAGGAAGAGGCGCGTTTGAAGAAGAGCGTGGATACCCTGTGATTGATCCAGAAGGAGCTACAATTTTGAAGTCTTCTAGGCTCACTGTCACTGTCTAGTGTAGTGAGATGAGTCAGAAGTTTACTGAAGGAACAAGAAACAAAGAACAGAGCCTAAGGAAACTGATTCCTTGTTACTCAGCAAGCTGGAGATAAGGTAATGGAAGATTCCTGGGGGCAGCACCCTCTCTGTTCTTTGTTCCTTTACCTGGGAAGTTACCAATCAGTGCTGTGCAGACGAGCTGCTGAGCTGATGAAAGGTAATATAGATGGCAATTTGCTTACACCAAATTGCTTATGCACATTCCTTAGCTGTTTGTGGCCCTCAATAAATGTGAGAAGTTCCCCTGGCTCAGGGCTCACTTAGACTATTCTCAATGAGACCTCTGAAGCGATATTCATCAGGTCTGCTTGTCATTTCTTTCAGCACCGACTCAACATACAACAGTTTAGGGTACAGGAGGGTTTAGTTGGAGTTGAGCCAGTTGTCCTTTTTATCTGATGTATACTACTAAGACGGCCTGGGAAAAACACCAGTTTCTAAAAGTTAGAAGTAGAAACAGTTCACAAAACACCACAGCTCTAGCCTGATGATGCTGGGTAGTGCTGCACTTGTAGTCCTGGTTAGTATGAAGTAGTCCAGCATCTCTGAGACACCTCCCTGCACAGGCTCCAGTTACTCTTCAAACAGATGCATTACTCTGTTGCACAACTCCACCCACTGAGCCTTATCTGACCTTTCCCCAGTTGGTCACAGCCTGGGATCCAGAGTACAAATCCAATACTGCATGTCTTGTGCATAACTTTTAAAGGGCTTTATGTAATACATATATATATATATATATATATATATATATATATATATTGTACATTGCTATATAATGTAAAAAGATCTACCTGTGGACAGTGCAACCCAGTGTCGCACCAACTAAAATATCAAACAAACCTTGACAAGTGGCTGTTAAAAAAATTAGGTCATCAAGGATAATCTTTCTTTACATTAACTCCAGTTCACTCCCTGAAGAACCCTATGTCTTTCCAAAAAGCTCTCTAACTTTGACACATTTTATTAGATAAGAATAGAGCTATCTGCTACTTATTCCAAAGGAAAGGAATTGTATAACAGGAATAGATTCTAGGGAATTACAGAGATCATCTTAAAATTTTGACTACAGTGCTGCAGTTGGAATTATTTCTTCATTTTTTTTTTCTCTAGCATGGTTGGTCATCACCTTATGGTTAATTTGTGAAAACATCTTGCACTTTATAGAAGTTAAGTTCATTGCTTATTCTGTGCTAAAAATATTTTTGAACTCAATTATCTGCATATTGAGTTTTGTTTATAACTTTTTATGTGTAGCTGTTTTATTTTTATATGTGTAACTACTTTATACTTATATCTTTGAAATAAACTTATGAAAAATATTATGTCTAAAATATGCTGGCTTATTTATAATAGTTTAAATTTATCAAAGTTAAAAAAGTTATACAATTATTTACATTTAATAAATAAAATATGTATTTGTTAAAATTAAATACAATTTAAAAATTAAGTAAAATTGAAAACATAGCTTCTAATTTTCATGTATTATATTTATTAAGAATCCAATAGCTATTTATAATAAGGGCTTTTATACTGAACAGTGGAGATACAGCATATATATCTCTGTCATATAAATTTATAAGGAACCCATTTAGATTTTTAAATTATTTTATACTTTTCTTTTGTATTATGTTTATCAATTTTACATGTCATGTATACTGAGTACTTTTTGATTAATTTGGTTTATTTTATATTTATTTCTTAAATAACTTGTAATAAATAAAATTTTCCTCTTCTTTTCCTCTCTCCCTTCTTTTCTTCTTTCCTTTTTACTTTTTAATTTATTGTCAAAGACTTACAGAGCTCTACATTTACATTTGATTTCAGTTTTCCTGTGTCTTAGTCAGCAAAAACTTTTATAAATATGTTTTCCTGTTATAAGAATTATACAGAAGTATTTTTCATCTCTAAATGATTAGAAATGCACAACGAGAAGGAGCTTGACTGCCACCCAGAAAGAAGGCCTCCCCAGAAACCAGACTGGCCAACACCCTAACCTTGGACTTCTTGGCCAGCAGAACTGAGAGAAAGTAAATAGCTCTTGTCCATGATATTTTTTGTGCCCCTCAGGTAGACTAATAAAGATTACAACACAAAATACAAAATAATATTTGTGATGACATATTTCTACAAATAAATGATCAAAGAAAGAACAAGAAAATCTGTCTAGAGAACTCTAAGTAATTTGTGAAGACATCCTCAAGATAGAGCATAAGTTTTACTCAAACATAGACTGCATGTTGAGACTTCTCCCAATAGAACATGGCATACAAAGAGGGAAACAAATAATTAACCTTACTGCAGAGAATCCTACAGTTAGTGACCAAGGTTTATGGGTATTTTTGCTATAAACAGTCCTACTAGTATCTCTTAGTTCATTGAAAATAAAGGCTTTATGCCCATATAATTTGGAGAATTCTTTATGCCCATATCTTATACTCTGTGTAACTGCTTTGAAAATGAGAATATGCTATACGTTAGCAATCATTATTCTCCTATTATTTTGTTCTAAAATATTGTTTTAGTTTTACCATAAAATAAAAAATAAACCAAAAAGTGAAATGTCCTTATTTTCATTTTATTACATTATTATCAGATGATACAGAGTTGCACAAATTGTTTCAAAACGTAATTGTATCTTTTTGATCAAGTATATAATCCTGTTATATCATGTTTTTGACAAAAATAATGCATATTGTTTACTTACATAATGACAAGAGTTAGGTAGATACAATAATTTTAACATATCCAATTCATATGACTATTTTTCCATTTGTTCATTTTAAAAAGAAGCCTATTGAAGCTATTTTTTTCTTTTTGGGTACAAGGTCTTCTAGGCAGCTCAGAATCATAGTAATCCTCTTGTTTCAGCCTCAATAGTGCTGGCACTATAGGCATGTGCCAGATGCCTGGTCCTGGGGCCCCATGGCACACCCAGGGTTCCTGGGCAACAAGGTATGTGGAACTAGATATCAGACTGGGTTCCTTGTGCTTGCCAAGCAGGCACTCATGCCACTGAGCTATCTTCCTAGCCCCTTGAAGTGTTTTCATATTGGTATTAAAAATTAAAATCCTTTTATAATTTCATAATTTTTATTAGATTTGTTAGTGTCTATTATTTGGTACATAAAATAAGTATTTGTTCCTTACTGGAATATCATATTTTATTTTGATTTATTTTCTATTCATTCATACATTCATACTTAAGTTTAACCTTAATTTTCCTTTTTTTTTTTTGGTACTCGGGATCAAACTAGGACCTTATGCTTGCAGGTACTTAGGCCACTGAGCTATCTCTCCAGCCCAAGTTTAACCTTAATTTACATTAACATTTTTTTGCTTTGATTTGTTCAGCATTTATTTATTTATTTTTCTGGTTAGGTCTTTTCATTTTGTGTTGTCTCTAATCTCTAGTTAATAAACTGGTCTGAAGACTGATTTATGCTGTTTCGCTGTTGCTTAGGTGCTGTGTGTTAGAAGCCTGGGCTGCTCCTTTGTCAGAGCCAGACTTTTCCTCTTTAGCAGACCCACACTTTGACTCTCAGTCCTTTTGTGATCTAACCTAGTAAGCATCAGAGTCCTCCGATTCCATCCTAACGACAAGCATCATTTAGTAAAGCACTGGTATCCTTCAAAGGTTCCACGTGCTCCCCAACTAATGAATGCAAATGAGACCCTTAATGGAAGATGCATAGCACTTTTCCAAATCCTGAAATTTCAGAAGACTCTGGGGAATCAGGACTTATCAGCTTACTGAATTTTTCCCAAGGCTTATGATCTTTCCTCTTTTATGTTTTATAATAGTGAGTAGTCAATCGTTTTTCTAAGTATTCTATCTTTTAGGTAAGATTCTTTTTTCCATTAGAGAAAACTACGATACTTTCAAATGTTGTCAAGAAAGGCACTGTCCTTTAAGAATTGATCTCTCTTGGGCTGGTTAAACAGCTCAGCAGACTAAAGCCCCTGATAGCAGGTGTAGAGCCCAGGGTTTCAATCACTGTGCCTTCTGTGCCAGCCCCACCTTGGGGCATGCTGAGAGGGCAATTGAGACTGGGTGTGGTGGTGGGCACCAGCAATCCTAGATGTTGGGAGGCTGTAAGTAGGTAGATCACTAGGAGTCTGATCTAGTAGTGTGACCCTGAAAATCATATAGACCCTTACCTAAAATACAAAAAAAAAAAAAAAAAAAGACTTCATCTGTGGCTGAGTGTAGTGGTGCATCTATAATCCCAGCACTCAGAAGACTGAAGCAAGAGGATTACTATGAATTTAAGTCCAGTGTGGGCTACATAATAAGTTCAAAGCTAGCCTGAAAGTCATATTAAGGCTTTGTCTTAAATAAGCAAATATTTACATTCAATCAAGAACAAGTCTCATAAAAAATGTAGCAAAGCAATAAATATCACTCATAGTAAAGATTAGAAGATAATATAAGTTGGAAATGCTCTTTTTCACCAACTAGTCATCATTGAAAGATCTATTTAAAAATTATGCCTAATTATATCCAGGAAGAGGAGAAATGCCCTGATGGAAAAGTGAGAGGTCTTTCCTTCAGTCGAACTTTCAGGGTGTCCGCAAAACAAGCCCTGAAAGAGTAGCACACAAGGCCAAGAGAAAACAGTCTCCATGTGCTTTGAAATATTACTTACTTTAGTTTTGTTCACCGACTCATGCATTATTTTTATATCTTTAGAAAAACGTTTTTCTAAAATTTTCCAGCATCATGTTTCACATGTTGCAACAGTTGTCTTTGCTTAATAAACTATTTTGAGGTCGAAAAAGTTTTTGCTGAAACAGAATTAAACATATTACACCCATTGAAGGATCTCTGAGAGAATTTAATATTCCCATAAGCAGGAGGAATCTGTAATTGAAAGAGTATTCTTTAAGCCCTTGAACCCTGGGACCTATTTTTCTCAGAGCACAACACATGGTAGACATTCTGAGAACCTTGAAAACTCACTTAAACATAAATTCTGCAATTACTTCTTAAATGTCATGGTAGCATTATAAAGGCATACTTGAGATTCTGTTTTGATACATAATCAATTTATGAATTAGGGTCTGGTGAAAAAAAAACACATACAGTAACCTGAATAAGAATAGATTAATATGAAAGGTTTTTAATTTCAATGTGGGTTAGAATAAGGAGAGACTTACAACTGTAAAGCATTCCAGTGAAGACGAGAATAGCTACAGAAAACAGCCACTTCACCTAGACTGGGCTAGAACATCTGTGGATCTGTGGATGATATTTTCATCCTGCCATGGTGGTTTCTCACTAAATGGCAGCATAGTCACAGTATTGACGCATTATTGGAACATACTGGTGGAAATTGGTGAAATACTTTTTCTGGGTGTGGATAAAAACTGTTCACAGGAAGATGCTTCACAGAGAAGCTAGGCTGTGCAGCAAGCCAGAGCCCTGTGTGAGGAGCTATTGGCTTCGCAGAGCTGTCAGATGCCTGAGAGTGCAGGAAATGGGCACTGGAACAGCTGCACATTTGACACCAGAGCCCAACTCCAGAGAGCTCTGAGTGCCACAGGCAATGGCATGGAAACATTGCAGATGTATCTGTACAAAAGTTGCTGGTGGGCTGGCCAGATAGCTCAGGGGACTAAAGCACCTACTTAGGCAGAGCTCATACATAGTCTAGGGTTCCATCTGCAGCTTGCCATGCCGACCCCACCTGCAGGGTGCACTGAGACAATAACTGAGACTGGGTGTTGTGGTGTAAGCCTGTAATCCCACACTTGGGAGGCTGAAAACAGGAGAATCACTACGAGTCCCATCTATGTAGTAAGACCCCGAACACCCTGGAGACCCTGTCCTAAATACATCTTAAAAAACAAAAAGTTGCTGGGTGCTAACATAGTGAAACATGCAACGTTCCCATCAGACCAGCTACTTAGACTTGTTAAGGGTTTTTTTTTTTTTTTTTTTTTTTTTTTTTTTTTTTTTTCCTACAAACCCTCCCTAGGGATTCCCTAAAGCTTACCAGCCACAAGCTCTGCTGACTCCTTGATTTTAGCCCACTGAGACTTGTTAGGCTTCTTACTTACAGAACTATAAAAATAATCATGTTTTCTCATTTAAAATTTCCAAGTACCTGAGAACTGAGCAGCACCCGTTACAGATTAACATAGGAGAAACGCAACATAGAAACAGTAATGAAATATATGCTGAATGTTTTCAGTCTTTTGCTCACATATTAGGTGCTACACTGTGATGTTTTCCAGAAAATTTCATTCATATAGCAGATGAATTTAAGATTAGATGTAGCCATCTGATAAGATGTAAAAGTCTATTTATAATTATTTAATTTTTATTGACTAGCCAAATTGAAGGTACAGCAATATTATTGGACAAATTATGATGTGAAAACCACACCTATATGCTGTCCAAAGACATAGACATTTTGTAATAAAGTGCTTTCCTTGATTTCAAAAATCAAGGTTAATAATGTTTAAATTGATTTCTGGTGTCTACACTAGAATGCCTCAATTATTAAAAGAAAATTAATATTAATAATAATACTTTATGTTCTTCCCAGCTGTGATACAGCTTTAAAAATATAAAATTCAGTAGTAGATGTAGTTACCATACCTTGATTTTACTAGTAACATCTTTTCCAGATGCTGAATAGCTTTAATGTTAAAAATGATTAAAATTTAATATTTGCAGACTCTGGGACTTTTCTTACTGGAAGTATTAAAAGAGGTCTCACTTACTGTTATCATAATTTCACACTGGAGACCTAAAGGTGTATTTGTAGGGCCAACCAAGGTGCTTTAAGGTTCCTTAAGGTGCTGGGGGCTCAATCCCAGGGCAAGACCTTCCCTGTTGGCCTTGCCCCTGGGGCATGCTGAGATGGCAATTAAGACTGGGAGTGGTGGTGCGCGCCTGTAATCCCAGCTCTTGGGAGGCAGTAAACAGGTGGATCACTTCAAGTCCAATCTAGTACTGAGACACTGAACACCCTGTAGATCCTTCCCTAAAATACAAAAAATAAAAATAAAAGTAGATTTCTAACTACAGTATTCCCACAAAGAACATTTAATCTAAGGAAAAGTTTTTAAATAGAGAATTTTGTCACTATAGATGATATTCAACCATGTTCTGTCATTTCCCTTTTTAAAATATATATCTCCATTCTCAATTTCACTCATTTTTAGTATGGAATATAAAGTATGTATAGTTCTTAAGCTTTTAGTACATTCTAACATGAACTATGGTTCCTCTAACTTTCTTTTATTCTTCTTTCTTTCTTTCTTTCTTTCTTTCTTTCTTTCTTTCTTTCCTTCTTTTTGTGGGACCAGGATTCAAACTTATGACCTTATACTTGCCAGGCAGGTACTTCTACCACAGAGCTATCTCCCCAGCCCCATCTCTAATTTTCTTTGGAGGTAGACTTTAGCAGGTCATATGCTTGTGGAAGTCTCAACTTTATCACTCGTAGAATTGTATTATATTGCAAAATTGTTGCATTCATGAGCTTTTACAAATTAGGCAATCAACTGTATCTGTTCACAGTATTGTATTTCCATGTGTTCAAAAGTAAAATGAAATGAATATATCAGTTTAGTGGTTTATTTTATTTTATTTTTTTTAAGAATTTTCCATTCCATTTATTTATTTTTTTTTTTTTGTTTCAGAACCTTTATTTGTTTATTCACTCATCCTTATGGCCGGCTCAGCCCACCCTGAGGGCAGGACTAGCGCAGCATGTGGTGCCGGGGATCGAACCAGGGTCCCTGAAGCCGCCCAAGCTTTCCCAAGCAAGCGCTTTAGACCACTGAGCTATCCCGCCGGGCCCCAGTTTAGTGGTTTAATACAAACATATTCTGAATAATGCTTTGGATACAACTTAAGTTAGGGAATGTCTACTTGAATCTGCACCTGCTGCTTAATGAAGGCATGTTATAGGTCAGGCACAAGGCTCACTGAATCTCTCTCCAGTGGCTGTAGTACAACGCATACACATGTTAGACTATGTAGTTGGAAAATGAATCTAAAGAAAAATTTCCATAGCTTACAAAGGAAAGAAAGAAGAGTAAGGTAAAGATAGCACTAGGAATGTCTATTTAGAAGATGGAATGTGTGTTTTCACACAGACAGACAGACAGACAGACAGACACATACACACACACACTCACAGGTAAAATAAATTTGCAACCAACAAGCTCTATCCTCAGTAAATCTCACACAACCAAGATTATAGTTTAAAGTAAACAGCTGTCTCTCAAACATGTTTTACCACAGACCTTGTAATTTTTACTGCCTGTGTTGCTTAAGGAACTTAAAGTGTGATGCTGGTGAGATCCTTCCTACTCATTTACTGGAATGAATGGACTGGGGTTTGAAACTTTATTTAATTTACATTTATGGTAAATAAGCAGTACTATTATATTAGTTTTGGGCAATCCTTATAGTATTTTTGTTTTCATTAAAGCATTCTCAATGATGATTTTTTTTTTTTTTTAGATTCTTGTATTCTCAAATTGCCTTTCAATCTGCTAAAAATTCAGATGACCTTATAGATGAGGGGATATCTTGTCCTAGGGAGAAAAACATTACAATATTTTATAAAACCTAATAAGGAAAGAAAAAAACCTTAAATAATGAATCTGTTTAGTGATCATTAAATATCACTTAGTAAGAATTAAAGAAATGACTCTGAATTTTAAAATACACCGATGTCACATACTAAACATCATCACAAATGAACAGCTACTCTTAATCTTGTGCTAAGCCTGGCAATGTAATCATTAAAATGGAGCTCTATTGGAAGGAACACAAGAATAAGAAAGGGAAAATCTATTTCCTGATACACAACCACCAACCTGAGTCCTCAGATTTCTGTTCCGAGCACACTGAATCTCATATCCTGATGTGCCCGTTTGAAACTGAATGATTTTCCTTTTGGACTCAAACATCTAAAAGAAAGTTCCACAATTAAAGAAAAAAGGATTTTTTTCTGAGTAACACCCATTAAAAAGTAAAATCAACTACATTTATTTTATTAGAAATTTCACTTATTTCTAGAGTTTTAATTAAATAAATGGTTATTCTAAATGGAATACTATTTGTAGCAGGGTTTATATCTTCTTAAGAGCAGTGCATGCATTTGGCAAAAATCAATATGCCGCTGCAATACATATGTTTATTTTTTCTAAATTTTCAGTTGAATCTCAAAGAGGCAAAAATTTTAATTAAACTATTAACCTAATGTTATTTTTTTCCTAAAGAAAATTTCCTTCTGTTTTTCTCTTTCTTGTTAAGAATAGTTATTCAACTTTCTCATAAAACATTGGATAACATTTCTCTTTTTAAGTCTTGCATAGCTTTTTTATGCCTTACTAATAGACTCAGTTAAAAAGATCTGTACTGATTTTAGCATTTAATACTTGATTAGAATCCTGATGATTATTAAGCATTATAGGTGTACTTTTAGCCAGCTTTATATGTATTTAATGAAATCATTTTATTTATTTCTATTAGCTGATTGACTATTACAAACACTTGATTCTAATTTGAATAGCCCTTATCATGTAAGATTTCTTCATAAATTATTGCTATTAAAGGACTCTGTCAGGTACTGATTTTAGAGTTATATGAAAATTACATTTCAAGGTTTGAAAAATGTGTATTTTAAGTATTAGTATTTTAAGAGTTCCAAAGCTAATCTATCAGATGAGTGCTTGTAGCTGTTCTGATGTTCAACATTCTTTTGTTTTTTAATAATGTGTTTTATCTTTACAAGTGATGACCATAATAATATAGCTCTTTTTCAAAGCAAAAATATCAAAATTCTAGACTAAAATACTTGGACTCTTTTGTTAGCTGTTCAATTATTATCTTGTTCATTTTTATTTTATTTATTTTCTTTAAATTTTATTTATTTGCTTATTTATTTATTTGTTTGTTTGTTTATATTATGGCCGGGCTCATCTTACCCTGGGGGGTGTGGGACTGGCATAGCATATGGTGCTGAGAATCAAACCACGGTACCAGGGGTTTCCTAAGCTTGCCTAATCAAGTGCTTTAGACCGTTGAGCTATTTCACTGCCCTCCTATTTTATTATTATTATTTAATGTATTTAGTACCCTACAGGGTGCAGAGTCCACAGGGTGTTACTACACAGATCGGACTTGTAGTGATCCTGTTGTTAGCTTTCCAAGCCCTGGGATTGGAGGTGTGCTTTCCCCTCCAGTCTCAAATCACTGTCTCACTGTGAGTGGAAAGTGGTGCAGGGTCAGCACAGCAAGGGAGATCTAATCCTGGCCACTGCACTCTGCTTAAGCAGGCACTTTAGTCTGCTGAGCTATCTGGGCCGCCCTCAGTTTTATTTTTGGAAGACGGTTTTTTGATATAGTTCAGGCTCATCTTTAACTCACTGTGTAGCTAAGGTTGGCCTTGAACTCCAGGTGCTATTTCCGCTTTAGCCTATACAGTGCTGGAATTTCAAGTGGGTATCACTGTGTCTAGCAGTAGCTCTTAATTTGAATTACAGATCGTTTTAGAAGCAAATAGGCAGTCTAATTGTCTTTCTTATTTAACTTGCTGTTGCCAAAACTCAAAATAAAATTTCAGATAAAACAGAAAACCTCATCAGAAAAAATTGATATTTTTTGCTCTCACTTCCCCAAACGACAGCAAATATAAATACATACATATATACATACATAAACTCATGGAAATTACATCATTGTTAAAGTTAAAGAAGAAAATTACTTGCTAACTTTTCCCAGAAGCACATGTGCCCTTTGAACTCTGAAATCCAGCTGCCTTAGGTGGGAAGAGAAAGGCGTCTCTACATTAGCAGCCCGCTTTTCTTCTAATATTTCCAAATAATGACTCTAGGCCTCTACAGTTCCCATTCTGATTTTTCTCCAGTTCCTTATAAAACAGACAACAAAGTGGCTGAAGTCTTGCCTAACTGTCAACCTTTACGTTTGTCATTACTTTATTGTTTTCCTCAAACATATGCCTCATTGAAGTGAACATATACATTTCATTTCCATTTATATTAACTTTTTATTAGGCTACAAAGAAGAGATGTATTTTTATTGGCTAGAAAGAAGAGACAAACTTGGCAAATGCTTGGGTAATAAGATATTTCACTATTATTCACTGTGTATAGCCCTCCCCCGACATTTTTCAAAGAAAAGTAAGCATAACATTGTATTTTCCTTAAATATTGGCAAATGTCATGTAGAACTCTCTAGAGAAATAAATTGTGGTGATTCAAGATTTTAAGGTATCTGAGCTTGAAAGGAGTCAACACCAGGAACAGAAAAGGTGGAAGAAATAGCATAAAGCAGTCTTGTGAAGGCATGGGCTGAAAAATAAGACTTTTCACCAGACATTCAGGTGATCTCCAAAAGCACTTGGCCAGGCCTGTCCTCATCGCAGTGATGAGCAATATGGACCGCCAGTTTCATCTCACTGTGGAGACAGCATGACACCACCAAACTCTTCCCAGGCTCTTTCGTGGGCCTAAAAACAGAATTAAACTCTTCTAGACTCTTCTTCTTTTATGTTTAGTAGCAGGGAGAGGACATTTCAAGTGGAAAATGTTGGATCTCATCTAAAGAGCATGCAAGAATCCAAACAACTACCTGAAATAATTTGCGCTGAAAATCACAAAGATGAGCACTTTGAAAATTTTTATGCTCTGAAGGCAGTTAGAAAGGCTTGCATCTCTGGAAGCAGCAACTACACAGTAAGAAAAGATTCTAAGTAAATAATACAATACTACATATAACTTCTGACACTTCAATTAAGGATGGTATAGCATTTTAAAACCACACCTAATTTGTATGATTATATCAGTGATTTTATCTACTTTTCATCAAAATCCTTCCAGAATTTTCATGTGTGTTTTGTGTATATTTTCTGGCTGTATTATTGGCATTGTGTGTATTATGTGCTTGACATGGGAAGACACGAAGGAAACTACAAAAAATGAGAAAGGTAAAATGGGGAGAAGGCAAATCGAAAAGGAGGAATCTTGCCCTTCCCCCAGGGCATGCTGCAACAGTGATTGAGATTTGGCATGGTAGTGCACCCTGTGTCTCAGCTCTTAGGAGGCTGCAACAGGAGGATCACTACAAGTCTGATCTATATAGTGAGACCCTGTAAACCATGTTAGGCCCTGTACTAAATACAAAAATAAAAGGGGGTGGATCTTAGTATCTGAGGTGTCTTAGTTACTTTTCTCTCGTTGCTGGGACAAATATCTGACACTCAAAATGAAGGAAGGAAACGTTTATTTAGGTCACAGTTTGTGGAGGTTTCAGTCCATATTCAGCTGGGCCAAGGCTGAGTGGGACAGAACAGAGAGCATCCAGTTCATGGCAGCAGAACAGCAACAAAATGGTGACAGAGGCAACTAAGCAAACAGGGCAGCAGAGCAACAGTACGAGTCTGTCACTCTGTCTCTCTTCATATTACATTAGGCTCTCTGCCTCAGCCTATCTGCCTCAGGCCGCACTTATAATTCCCAGCAGTACTAAAACACATAATCCCAGGGATCATGAAGCAAGTCTCAAACTCTAGATTCTAGTGGTTCTCAACCTTTCTAATGCCATGACCTTGCAATACATTTCCTCATGTTGCGGTGACCCCAAACCAAAAAATAATTTTGGTGGCTACTTCAAAACTGTAATTCCAAATAAATAACATTTTCTGATGGCTTTAGACGACCCCTGTGTTTTGGTTGTTTGACCCCCACCAGGGTCATCAACCATAGGTTGAGAACCACTGCATCCCCGCCCCATGATTTCATGAGGCTTTGGGGAGACAACTAGACATAAACCATAATATTAGGGATATCTACAACCCAGGGTCTATTATTTTTGTCTTCGTTTTTAGTCTATTCATATTTAGTGTCACTACTCTTTTCTATTACCCCTCCTTTAAGTACAAGAGATCATAATAGTCAAAGTTTGATAGCATCCAAAATTATGCCCAGCCCTGTAAAGTAATATAAATTCATCTGAAAATAATATCTAAGAAGGGAGCATTAACTTTCTATCTCCTTTCTAAAGATACAAGCCTTGATTCCAATAGTATAACCTATAGGCAAAACATCTAGACAAAAAGTTGTGAATGAGTGAGAAATTAAAACTGAAAGTTTAAAATCTTAGGATACTGAGATTATATTTCTTGTGATTATAAATCCACACAGACTTTATAGTAACAGAAATGATAGAAATTATGGATAATGATATTTTGTGTGATTTTTCAAAACTAATTTTTGAGTTTAAAGACACAATTTTGTATCTTTAAATGTAGATGAAAGAAGGGGAAAATTTGGCAGGATCCATCAAGATACTTACTGAGAACAGGAACTGAACTACTTTGATGCTCTTGTCACAACCTGGCTTAGAGTAGAAGAGTTTCCTGTCTACTCAGGAACTTCTGGCTACCCTTGTAGCTTCAATGTACCCGGGCAATAGGGAACATATATTCCTTGGTTGGCTCAGCCATCAGAAATAAAGAAAGTGTGATAGTTTTATACAAAATAGTCTCAAAAATTCTGGGCCAAAGTCTGCTTAGTAAATTGCCTATTTATCATACTTTATTAGATGCCAACTACAGGGGCCTTCAATTATGAGAACATGGACCTTAGAGATGAAACAAGACTTAAACCTTACATGAAGAGTACAAAAATATCTCAAATTAGAGCTTGCATCTGGTGTTTCTGGAATTTGAACTACCAGAGAAGAAGGTTTCAGAAGAAAGCCATGTAGGGACCCTCTGTTCAAAGTTAAAATATGTGGCTGTTTTTGTAGAGGCATGGAAGGCTCCCAGATTTACAGAAAGCTGTGAAGTTCAGGAATCTAGGGAATTTTTATGTTCTCATCCTTAAAGTCATCAAAAAGCAGATAAGTTATTTGCTGTGGTTCATCTTACATCTTTGCCTTGATAAGAAAAGTTGCAATTCTAGCCCTAGAAGAGTAACAGTAGTTGATTGGCTCCCACTGAACTGATTTCTTGCAGACTAAAATTATACAAAGACTAATCCTGAATTATTTCCCTGAACAATCACATCTAGTTAATATTTATGTAGCCCAAACTATATGCCAACCTTTGTTCCAGGATGTGGGATACATCAACAGACAAAACAGAAACACCCAGACAATTAGAGAAAACTTACAAGAAAAGCTATACAAAAAAAATGAAACAAACAGCACAAAAAATCAGACTTCGGGGATAGAAGTAACTGTACGCATGTAAATCTGAACATATTTGAGAAAGACCATGAAATTCAGTAACATACAATTTAAGAACTGTTTTTGAGAACCAAAGTAGCATCAGGTAGAAAACTCAGATTATGACTGCATATAGAGAAAATAAATTTTAAAAAATATGTAGACTGAGACTCCAAAGAAAGATGAGGGTACCAAAATACACAGAAAAGCAGAGAGGTCAGTGATAGCTTGAGTCCAAAGTCAATTCAACATATGGCTTCAAATTTCTTGATGTGACAGTCCAACAGAATAGAACGCTACTAGGAAACATTAAGAAACAATGTGTGGAATGAAAGCCCATCTTCATGGCAGAGGATTGTTCATTCTACATGTATTAGGTAAGGAAAGGGGAAAAATACAGTGCACCTTTCTGTACCAACTTTGCAAAGCCATCCTAAAGTGGACAAAGAGCACTAGAAATAAAACATTGAAGTTGCATTCCACTGTCATAGGAAAAACACAGCAGAAAAACTCTACACACAGACTGGAAAATAAAAAGCACTCAGGAGAGAGCTCATGACCATGGCTTAGCATAGGTGTTAGGCTGGCTTTATGCTGCCTCTCCTGACAGATGGAGAAATTGAACAGCAACTTCAAGTCAGAATCTGTATTGGGTGGTCTCCAGGTTAAATGACTCAGGATGATTCAGCCTCATACTTAGCAGGTAGTTCTATTAGTTCTGAATTACTTGATGCTCACGCAAAGCATCTGCACTCTGATTAGCCTTGGAATACCAGAGAGCTGAAGAGGGAAATCACAAGATGTGAATAAAATGTAGTGCACATTCACCTCAAATTCAAGCTGTTGCTCGGTGGTCCCATGCTCATAAAGGTTTCTACTAATAGAAACAGCAGTAGAAAGTTAAGTGGGACATCACGACGGAAAGAAGGTAGAGTAGAATCTGTCTTCTACAACCTTGAGATAGGCAGAGTACTGAAAGCAATTATTCCTGTGATGTTTTTCTCCGTGGCTAAGTTCCAGTGGAATATACAATTGTCATCAACCCTGCTGAAGCTACAGTCAAAAGCATAATAGTCTAATCCCCATCGATAGCACGGCAGTGGGTCTAAGAGAGCTCTAACTAGTCTGGAAATGTTTTGTTGTCTGGAGGGACTGCTCCAGGAGATGGAAATTGGATTGGTTTCCAAATCTGGTGAAGGTTGAACAGTGTGGTGCTAATCTTGTGAAGCTGATTAATTCTGTAGGCTCTTTACAGATTTTTCCCATGAAAGACTTGGCATTAAACTCCTGTGATAGAACCACATTCGAAGGGAGAGAGAACAGACTGAAGCTACTATGGAAAAAAGCTCAACTGCCCAATATGGGGAGGCACTCCAGCTGACAGTAAACAAGGTTCAGAAAATGAGTAGAGACACAGCGGCATTCAACCTTGTATTTATACAATAAAGTAATACAATGCTTGACTTTAATTTCTTTTGACTTTAAAATAAAAATCAATATAATTTTTAATTTTTCCATTCCCCTGGGCTTTGATAAGAGAAAGCATTAATATTTTACAATCAGGTTATCTTTCTATATAATATCTTCATTTTTTTCATGATATGCTATGCTGGACAAGGTAACCAGCTACCCTTTGAAAGGGAAATAGAACAGAAACCTCATTTTAAATTTTGGCTATCGGGCTGGAGAGATAGCTCAGGGGCACAAGTGCCTGCCTGGCAAGTGCAAGATCCTGAGTTCGATCTCCAGTTCCACCAAAAAAAAAAAAAAAAAAAAATTGGCTATCAACTGAGTTTAACTTGTGCTTCTTTAGTGGATTGCTCTCATTTTATAACCTACTGGACTTAAGCTTATCACCCCCAAGAGTGGTTGGCATTAGCCATTAAGTACTGTTTACCTCCTCTCCTAAGGCACTGAGCTGTACTTCTGGTGGACCACTGATTACTTGGTTAACTTCAAGAATTGAGAAAAAAATGCTTTTAGAATTTATTCTTCCTTTACGATTAGTTTCCATAAACAGAAATTTCTCTAAACACGCTTGCCCTCCTACTTTACTTCTTAATCCTCCTCATAAACGAAAAAGTGTGCCAACATTCTGGTCAACATTTTTGCCTTGAATTTAGCTAATATTTTATACATTCTTTGTGTAGAGAACCCTTCTGTCCTCACCCTGATTAGAAGAAGCTATCACATAGAAGGCCTTTTATACAGATACAAACCTTGGAAGGATTGTTTTAGGGCCTAAATTGGTAATTGGGGAAGCAAAGAACCGATTTTGTCTGCCTCTGTATACTATATTACAAAATAATTTTCATTAAAATATTTGTTCACTTATTAATATTATATGTTTTAGTGCTATTATAAAAAGAATTGTTTGGCTCTCTGAGGAACTTACGATTTTATATACAACACACTTCTAAGTACTTACTATATCTGTTTAAAAATTTTACCCAAGTAAAATCTATTATATCTATTCAGTGGACACCTGTGACCCTTTTGCAATACAGTTACCTACATCAGAATTGTGGGAACTAACAGTTGTCATTTGTGTGTGTGTGTTTGTGTGTGTGTGTGTGTGTGTGTGTGTGTGTCTGTGTGTGTGTGCTTATAGGTGATGACATGGATGAAGCGTCTCAAATACATCCTTGTCTAGAATTTTCCTGGTCATCAAAGCATATTCTCCTCTTTTCACTCTTAGTGATGGCTTCATGGACCACGTGACTTACTATATTAGTCATAAAGAGCATAATTATGATATGATAAAAATAAGCTGAAAATCATACTTCTTTTAAAAAACAAGAATTTCTTTTGGTCAATCTCACTGTCCATCATGTGCAAGAACCAGGGCTATGCTCCTGGGTCCTATCTATAAATATGAGCTGATGAAGTCCTCTTACAATTGCCCACAGAATTGCAATTTAAGAAAAATGAGGTAAGTCACGCGATATTTTTATAAACTTCAAAAACTAGATGTGACACTTGTCATTGTCCCTTACCTTTCCTTTGCTAAACAAGGTAGATGGCTGTGCTGTAATCAATAGGTCACTAACACATAATGCTTTTATTAGGAGAATTGCTGAGTAGTTGGGCTTTGCGTCTCTGAACTCTATTTACTTTTGATATTCACTCCTGCTACTTCTAACACATGATCGATATTTTATTTTTCTATATCATATTTTTCATTGCAGTGGGTAATATACCTGTCCATTATCCTTTGGAACTCGACTTAGATTTTATTAATTCTTGTCACTTAGCTTTCACATCATTGCTGATGCCACACACACTCCACTCTAGAGGTTTATCCTCTGCTATGAAATTAATTTAGAATTTAAAATTTTATTTTGAAATTATACATTCACAGGAAAAACATGTATGATCATGGCAAAAAAATGACTGGCTTAGTCCAACCTTTGTCTTACCTTTGGTTTTTACCCTTTAACAACCATGTTATAATAAAATACTTTAAAAAGTAAATACCATTATTATATACATTAGTTGTTATTTGTACAGGGCCTAGCATAATGTTCTTTATTCAAAAATGGGGGCAAAACCAAAGACAACCTGCACATTAAACAGGCCTTGATGAGATTTAATTAATTTGCTTTTCAAGAATCTACAAAGGTTACCTTTGGAGAATCTTTACAGTACTTCTACAGTACGTTTTTGCCACATTTTATATGTCCTTAACTTGTTTGAGACACAGTCTTCTTAGGTTGCTCAG
Organism: Myocastor coypus; assembly: GCA_004027025.1. Taxonomy (NCBI): domain Eukaryota; kingdom Metazoa; phylum Chordata; class Mammalia; order Rodentia; family Myocastoridae; genus Myocastor; species Myocastor coypus. The sequence goes on from PVJA010014952.1 coordinate 22,768, forward strand.
ACTGGATTCAGGCCTTGGATCTTCCTGCCTCAGCTTGCCAGACTGCTGCCATGACACGTGTGAGTCACTGCACCCACCAACTATAGCTAATAGGATTTGTGGCAAATTAAGTAAAAATAACCAGATATGTTTGAGTGGTACTATTAATATGAAAAATACTGGAAACTCTGAGAAAAATTCATGTGGATAAAAAGTTTTAACCCATCCATGTTAAACAACTGGGAAAGTTTGATTCCTTTATTCCAATTATGTAAGTTTCAAAGAGTTTTGAAATACATAGAGGGATTTTTCATGCAAAACTTAAAAATTTATCATTATAGAAAAGTGCTGGAACACAAGAGAAAATTGTTTCCTATGTAAGGGTCAGGGCAGTGCCTTTTGAAAAGACCAACATGAGGGCTGGTGAGATAGCTCAGCAGACAAAGTGCCTGCTTAGGCAAGCGCTGGGACTAGGGCTCAATCCTCAGTCCCTCGTGACACACCATCCCCACCCCAGAACATGCTGAGCCAGTGCAGGAGTCCAGGCATGGTGGCGCATGCCTGTAATCCCAGCACTAGGGAGGCTGAAAACAAACAGGAATGTTACCATAAGTCCGAGCTGCATAGTGAAACTGTAGCAAATACGTTAAAAAAAAAAAAAAAAAGAAAAGAAAGAAACTCACAGGAAAGATGAATTCTGAGGTACATGATGTTTCCTTTGTGATACCCAGCAGTGCACTCATGACAGACACAGTGTTCGCACTTCTTTTCACTGTCTTTATGAAATAGGTAAATGACTTGCTAACCCTGAAGAATTCAACAGTCAAGACTGCTTCTCTCTAACACAGAAATGCTAGTATATTAACATGCCAGAGATATTTTCCTCATATTCTTTTTTTTTGTTTGTTTTTGTTTTTTTGAGACAGGGTCTCACTATGCAGTTCAGGCTGGCCTTGAGCTCACTTTTGTAGCCCAGGCTGGTCTCGAACTCACACCGATCCTCCTGCCTCAGCCTCCCAAGTGCTGGGATTACAGGCGTGCGCCATCATGCCTGGCACTTTCCTCATATTCTTAAAACACATTCTCAGTGATATTCTGCTAAGCTAATATGCCAATATCTCACGTAGAGATGTTTTTCAAAAAGTAGAAATTACAAAACATAACCATATAATTGTCAGCTAAACAGAAAATATCCTGTGATGTAAAAACATAGTATTTAAAGCTTACTTAAATGTAACCTGGAGTATATGTCCAGTAATAAGAATTTTAAATCTTTGCTAATCTTCTCAAAGTGATTAAAAAAAAAAAAAACAGAGAAACTTTCACTTCTAAAATACATAAATAAGTGAACTGGGCTGGTGAGGTGGTTCAGTGGTCTCAAGTGCCTGCTTAGGAAAACTTAGGCAACTTCAGGGACCATGATTCAATCCCCAGCACCACATGCTGTGCCAGCTCCACCCCCAGGGTGGCCTGAGCCGGCCATAAAAATAAATAAATAAATAAATAAATAAATAAATAAATAAATAAATAAATAAGAGAACCACATTTCAAGCAGTTTTGTGTGTGCACTTGTTACTTATACATACCTTGCTTGGAACTTGTAAGACATTGTTCTACCCCTGGGAATCTGGACTGCTGCAAAACATAAGGTTAGCCTTTCAAGTAGAGGGATCTTTTTTAATGAAATGTTACAAATTTCAGGAATATGAAATGATAATTCTTGCTATCAATTTTAAAAGAATTATGAGCAATAAAACCTTAAAGTCAAATAAAATACAATATGGCAAAAATTATATCCACCTATTTAAAATTATTTATCTGAACATAATATTACCATCCTCCTTTTTAATTAATGCTTAGTCCATTCATCATGAGAACCAGTGCCTTTCTGGAGGTCAAAGGAAATACCATCGTTTATGGCACTATTTGAAAATGAAGCTTCCAGTTTCAGGAATATTAAAGAAAGAAAAAAAATCTCCCCTTAAGGTGTTCACATTTTAATTGATGAATCATAGCTTTGTAAATTGGTCAGAAAAAATAAAAGTTCCAATTTATTATCTAAATCTAAGTTAGGTATCTTGAAAATTTGTTACATGGTTTCTGCTAAAAATACTTTTAATAAATAGCCATGTCGCCATTTGATAAGGAGAGATTTCTCAGCTACATATTCAAACTCCCTTAAAAGTTCTGTTAGTAGTTTTCTAGATCACAAACTAAATAAGGGAAATGGTTTATTTTGGCTCACAGTTAGGGGTTTCAGTCCATGACTGGCTGCTTCTCTCAATTTTGGGCCTGTGGTGAAGCAGAGCATCACGGCAAGGGATGACCATGAGGTAAAGGGGCTCACTTCATGATATCTAGAAACAAGAAGAAATGGGAGGTATCCTATAGCCTCCTCAAGGGACTTCTTCAAATCCTAACTGTCTCCACTGGGCCAAACCTCTGAGAATATCTCTTAACAGTGAGCAGTGAGCAGCTCAGGACCATGCCTCTGTCACATGGAGCTTGACACCTTTATGCCATGTGTCATTGATATCCAACTGTAGTACCCTGCCCCTGGCTCCAAAGGCCTGCATGCATCTGATGCATTTATACCATCTCTATGACTTTAACTTTCCCATCAATAGATGAAAAATCCAAGTCCAAAATCTCTTCTGAGACTCAGGACAAATGGAACTGTGGGCTCCTACGAAAACCAAAAGAAGATGCTACATAGTTCCAAGATGCAATGGCACAGGGTCAACATTCCCACTAACAAATCGAGGGGTAAGAAAACAAGGCACAACTGGATCAAGGCAGGGCTGAAGTTAGGCAGGAAACCATTGCATCCTATAAATTTGTCTCTGCTGTCTGGGACACACAGTGGCATGACGTTAGCTCCAGAAGGCTGGGGAAGCTCTGCTGCTATAACATGTTTGGCTTCTGGCCACAGGAATCACTCTCCTGGGGTGGTGCTGCTTAGTCCCTGGACTTCCTTTGGCGTATGTTCCATGTTCCAAGCACCTCTAACTGCCCAGGATCTCTGGAATGGCTCTGGCTGAGCTCTCATGATGTCACACACCATCCTGTCTAGTGCTAGTCAACGGACTCTACCCAATCATGCAGTGCCCACCCTGCCAAGCTTTCCTTTGAAATCCTAGTAGAGGCCTCTGTGTCCCCATAACTATAGAATCATGCATGCCTATAAAACTGGCATTGCCTGAATAGTGCCAGAGCCTCTGACTGACACAGGCTGCACCCAGGGCCACTTGAACCAAGTCTTTCGTAAGCTCTGAGTGACTTTCCAGCTGATCAGGGGAAAGTCAACCCTGGAGAAACAAACTGCTTGGGTATCCTCATATGAGCAGTGCCAAGTCCCTCTTCTTGAAGGAAAATCTGTATCTTTGAGCCTAAAGAAGATCAAGTTCTTGGCAATTTCTAAGTTAACCTTAAGACATCATTCTTGTTTTGACAATGCTAAGGCTCCTGGTTTCTTTTAAATGGTGCAAACCTTTTAAGCAACTGCACTGTCCTTGGCAGTATCTTTAAATGCACTCTTTCTCTGACCAAACTGCAATTTTACTATTTTTTTTGCTATTTTCTTTGCTATTTATTTTGACAGTAAATTTGGCTATAAGTTGCCAGGTAGATAAATAGATCACAAGACAATAAAGTTCCCTGTCCTTAATTCAAGAATGGTATACCTTCCATGTATGCCCACAGCTGAACAGATGACCTCGTTTGTAGCCTGAATTTTTTCAGTCATCATTACAAGTCCCCAGTTTATGAATGAATTCCATTCCAGGAGAATGTTCATGAATAATTTATAAGTTTGACAAAGTGAGAATTCTATATCTTTGACACAATTATACAATGTAAAGTATAAAAACAACAACCACAAAAAAACTGTAGATAAGCTCTATTTTTGTTTTTACAGTTACTTTAAAGTGATGGTATAGTATAGTACAACTGTAAACAACTTTTTTACTCTTACATTTACCTTAAAAGGGTAAGGTAGATGCATGAGCTACTCCTGCGACTTGCATGTATCAGTGAGTGGCCATCATACAAACTGCATTCTTCTGAAAATTCTCAGCTTGAAAATTCACAAGTACTCGCTATATTATGCTATGTATTTTATTTCGTTTATTTTATATCTATTTTCTCTGTATATTTTTAGGGCAGGGTCTACAGGGTATTCAGGATCTCATTACTATTTTGGAATCATAGTGATCTGCTTGTTTAAGGCCTCCCAAGAGCTGAGATTACAGGTGCATGCCACCACACCCAGCCTCAATTACCATCTCATGTGCCCCTGAGGCAGGGCTGGCATAGCAATCCCTGGTATGAACCCCTGGCCCCTGCACCTGCTTGCAGGTGCTTTAATCCACTGAGCTATTTGGCTGGCCCTTTATACTATGTATTTTAAAAATTTGTTCTGAAAGTGCTCTCATAATATTTTTGAGCTACAATGTACAAAATTTGACCTGGCTGTCTAACGACTGCAGAGTACATTCCATTAATATGCATTCTTGGTGCACTCTTGTTTGCTGTTAAATTTGCTGCAATAAGCACCAGCAGTGAGCACCAATAGCTTTATTCCCATTGTGTCACTTATGCAGTTCCCTTGGAAGCCTGCCAATGAATACTTCCTCATTTATTCAATCAGGTTCCCTGCATAGATTCTTGAACTCGTCATCTGCGATATACACTTACCATCTTTTTTTTTTAAATTTTATTTATTTATTTTTTTCTTGTTTCAGAACCTTTGTTTATTCACTCATTTTTATGGCCGGCTCAGCCCGCCCTGATGGCAGGGCTGGCACAGCATGTGGTGCCGGGGATCAAACCGCAGTCCCCGAAGCCACCCAAGCTTCCCCAAGCAGGGGCTTTAGACCACTGAGCCATCCCGCCGGGTCCCCCATCTTTGTTTTATTCAACTGAAAATTTAAGAATTTTTTCTTTGTTACTTAAATTAGGACTCTGTTTCATAAGAAAGAGCACTGGCGGGTAGTATGATTAAATATATCGCATTAGATTGTATTTTACGTATCTTTGGGCTTTCAAGTGATATGAATGGCCCCTTCAAATACCTCTACTTATCTTGGATGGAATGATACTGCTAAAAGCTAACAGCTGCAAGGAGGCTAAGTTTTCAGGGGTAAGAGATATAAATCACTGAGTCATTTGCTTCTCCATGGGTGGAGCACTGCAGAGATAGAGAAACGCCGAGACAAGCTGAGCCTCGTCAGACTTGATAATCCTATCCGAAGTGGCAGCCCACCATGTTGAGTCACTTCTGTGACAATTCAGTGGGAAATTGTGGGCAGAGGCCAAAGATCTCTGTTCCCACTCAGCCTAGAAAGCTGTTCTCCAGATTTAAAAAAGATGCTTTAGCTCTGATGAGGTGACATGCTTGGATGCGGAACAACACACCAGAGTTTTAAATGGCTGGCCAGTGGCCCTGTATGGCAAAGGTTCTGTTCCTTTCAAAGTTACAGATTTTGTACAGAAGCGTAAGCAAAGCCAAGTTTATGTCTAACAGCTATTAAAATTAGTAGCAATATAAGTTGAGTGGAGTTCTTTCAGTCCTGCTTCAAACTATCTTCTCAGATGAATATACTACTAAAGTGATTAAATTACATTGTGTATATTTATAATATTTATCTAAAGATCCATATTTTGAATTCAGAAAGCTACACTTATTTATGAAATCTGGAGCTGGATACTGTTTTAAACCTATCAAGTAACACCACTCGCATGTCACTTAAATTGCTCTGTGTAGTGGTTCATTTTCTCTAAGGGTCTAAGTAATTAAGCAATGCAGGTTTATAAAGAACCTAAACATTGCATTTGGGATTAGAAAATTGGCCCAAGAAGGTAGTTTAGATCCTATAAATAATTTTAATATAGTTTTCTTCGTGCAAGTATGTGGAAAACTAATTTTACCCTCATCTTTCTTCTTTCTCAGGGATCAAGAATATGTACATTCACCACTTCTAGGAGAAAATTGTGTAAAAAAATATGGCACAGAGAACTGGCTTTTGGACTAGGTAAGCTTTTGAACTGTAGGAGCAGGGTGATCTGACGAACTGGTTCATTTTATATTTCAAATGAGCGAGAGTGCAGACTAGGAAAGTGAATTGTCTGGGGTCTTGTAAAGCAGATAATTACTGAGGGAGGATCTAGGACTTCAGTGTAGTAATAAACCCAATGAAGAAGCTATGAGTTCACCCCAACTATTTAACAACCCTATGAAAGACTTGCTGAAATTTCTGAAATGTCAGTGATGAAATATTGAAACTTGAGACATGTGACTGTTTGACAAAATACATTATTGGAAAAGCTCTCTGACTTGTGGAGATAATTATAAATTCAAAATGTCTGAAGATGAAGAGATCACGTGACGAAATCCCAGAAGTACACCGGGATCCACTGCTAGATCCAGCTCATTTCAAAATAATGGAGTAAGCTTTATTTCAAGAATGAGAACAGTATTGTTTCACTCAATTTTTAATCACTTTTGCCAAGGTGGTATCAAATTAATGGGATGCTACTAAGTAAGCATGAATAGATCAAGTATTGAATAAAAGGCTGGTGGAAAAGAGAGTGATAAGATTTGTCAAGGTAAACAGATCTGAAACGTTTCAAAAGTTGATTATTTGGGGAGTTTTATTTAATTTTTTTCAGACAATGCCCTGAGAATATATTACCAGTGGCATATTTTCTCTAGGATATATGTATTGATGAATCTACTTTCAGATTTCTTGGTTGTCCTAACATGTATATTTCAAAAGAAGTTTCCAAATATATCCGCAATGTTAAAAACAAATTATAGAGATGAGGTGGTGGTGCAGCCTGTTATTCTATAGCTCAGCATGCTAAGGCAGGAGGCTTACCACGACTTTGAGACCAACCTGGACTGCATGGTGACCTGAAGTCCACCCTGAACTACAGAGTGAGATCTTGTCTCAGAAAACAAAAACCATCAAGTAAAGCCGATTATACGACAAATAACCCCTGAAATCTCACAGTTCGTGTTATGTGTTTACAGAAATTAAATGAGTAGGTGTCTACTACCAACTTATTTTTTATTGGAAAGGAAAACATAATTCTGTTTACAAAGTGCTATAAACAGTGTGGCTCTGATCCTGACACCATCACCAACATTACTTTGTCAGATAAGCTGTCTTCTGTCCCCCTGAAGACATAGTGAATCAGGGCCGAAGATGGCAGTGATGAGTCTGTCTCTCGGGCTCTCCAAGCATTCTTAGGCTTGCTCAAGGTTGGAAAGTGCTGCAGCAGGGCACCTGCCATTTGTCCTTGGTGGGACCATATTTCACAGGGACAGGACATGGAAATAGCTCTATGTTCGATTCTGCAAAGTAGTAATTGTAATGCTATGAAATTAAAGGAGGAAATGACTCTTTGGGGTATGTTCAAGAGGCCACCGTGCATGGAATAAAATCTAATACAATTTGAGAACAATTTTTAAAAAGAAACAGGTATATTGCCATTACTAATTCACCTGGAAAATAATTTTAAGATTATACATAATGTATTTTTAAAAATTTCTTTTGACCTACTAGAAAAGCTTTCCTTATTACAAAGCATTAATAGATATAGTCATGTAATTACTTCTAATTGCAACTTTACACATTTCAAAAAACAGAAGAAACTTTCACTCAAATTGAAACAATTTATTTTAATTTCCAAGTATGAAATAACCTCTGCCATATGCTCTAGTTTTTTTCATTATACCTAACAGTTTAGTCTGAATGTGACTCTTTAATTTAAACATGGCCCTCATGTCTCCTTTTGCTCCATGTAATAGGATTATAATGTAATTACATTTAGGAGAAATAATTTGGATATATTTCAAATTTAGCACCATCTGCTGTGATATTTAAATTATGAAGAAAAAACATTCCTTGCATCGATATGAGAATATGCCTCTGGAGTTTCAACAATTATCTTTGAAATACTATATATATATATATATATATATATATATATATGTCTTTGAAATACTATATATTTTTTGAAAGATTGCAGGAAGAGCAGAGCTACTTGCATGGCTATCTGAATGCTTCATGATAAGGCTAATGTATGGTACACGCAGAATGCACAGAGATCCTGTTTGTTCAGCAGAAAGTCACTTTACCTAAGAAGCAGACCCTCAGCCGCATCACTATAGGATAAGAGAACTGTCCCTCAAAACCAGGACATCTTTTGGAATGGAGGTTAGGATCCAGAGGGAAGTGATGCTACCTTGTCTTTCTCATTATCTTTAAGTTGCCTTCCAATTATGGATTACTTGCCTTACATCTATTCCCCAGAAGTAGAAAGTGAGAGAAGGTTCTGTGCACCAATGATTTCCTCAAGAGTAGCCTGAGAATAACCAACGAAAGATGTGAGAAGCCGGATTGGAAAGAGGCAAAGAAATGTAATCGCAGGGAAGTCTGAGTCTGGGCATAGTCCTGTGCTTCCCCTCTGTATTTTAAGTCACGCTTCAGCGTGTAACTGAGCATGGAACCTGGACTTCTGTCGTTTTATGTGTACTTAAGATGACATAAGATGGTAAAGGCTGGTCTAGTTTTTGTACATGGAAAAAAAGTCATAAATGAAAGACAGAGGCTGCGGGAGTGGAGACAAAGACAGAGTGACTGTAGACAAGATGACCAGTGGTGTAACAGAAGTCTTATTCCCACATTCCAAATTATTGGTGCTGTTTCTTAATTTAATGCTAAATACAATGCGAATTTTAATATGCATTGAATCTAGAATAGATAAGATTTCTAATTTTCATGCAAACATAAAACAAAAGTATTGTATTTGTAACTACCTGATTTGAGTAGTTGCAATATTTAGATATTGTTAGTTGGTTAGCTTTTGTAGATTTTTAACAACAACTCTGTCCCTGTATTAATTTAAATTAGCTCCTTTTTTTTTTTTCTGGTACCAGGAATTGAACTCTGAATCTTGTACTTGCCAGGCAGGTGCTTATGTTGCTGAGTTATATCCCCGGCCCCCACTCCTTGTATTTGTATCAACTTAGGTAATGAAAAATATTCAATTGGAAAGATTGTGAAAATAACTGCAAGTTCTAAAACCTGAAAAAAAAGATACTCTAATAAATACTATTCATTAAATTTTATTTGTCTCTTAATTTATAGTTTGAGTTTCTCTGATTATTTTACAGTAGGAAATAGGGAGCCAGACCTTTCTCAAATGGAAAAAGAATCAAGAGATGGAGGAATGAGGGGCAGAGGGGAGGGAAAGCAGAGGAAGAAAGAAAAGGATATTTTACATAAATGTGCCAAGCCCACATTAGGAATATAGATGACGGGTACTGGAAATATGTACCCAGAAAAATAAAAATAAAAACTTCTTGTATTAAAAATTAAAATTTTAAATGCTATTTAAAATTTAAGACATCCTTAATGGCCAAAGTTAGAAGAAAACATTCAAAACTATTGCAGAATGAAGTTCAAAAGGAAAATAAAACAAAACTACTATCAAATATGATGATTTTTTAGTGTATTTGGTATAGACCCTATAGGTCATACCCCTGTACATACTCCTGTACCTCACTACATAGATTGGACTCATAGTGATTCTCCTGTTTTCAGCCTCCCCAGTGCTGGGATTACAAGCATGCACCACCACACCCAGTCTCAATCACCATCTCAGCACCCTGGGGATGGGGCTGGCGTGGCATGCCAGGGATCGAACCCTGGCACAGGTGGTTTAGTCTGCTGAGCTATCTGGCTGGCCCTTTATAACTGTTATTAACTTAGTGGTTTTTATGCACTTAAAGCTTAAAGAAAACAACACCTACATAGTGGCATATTAGCCTAAGTATGTCAACTGAACTTCAGAACTCTATTTCGGAATAGTTATCAAATTAAGTATGTTCTACCTAGAGATCTCATATTCAATTTATATATAAATTTAGTTATGGAAATTTTTTACTATTACTGAGATATTTATCTCCTCTATAATGGAGAACGCGCACTGTAAAATATGTATCCCTTTATTTCATTTTCCTATTTCTTTGGGACAAAATAATATTTCTATCATCATGGATTATAGAGCTTTAGAAGTGAATTATATACTTTTGTGTAATAAATCAATATATTAGAATTTGAGACAAATGAAGAATCAAATATTTTCCAGGATCACTCCAATAACACAATCAGACTAGAATAAAGATGAAAATATTTTTAAATTTTAGTTTAAAGAGTAAAAATAGCAGAAACAAAGATAGCAAAACAGTAACAAGCAAGAGTACATATAGTACAGATTTTCAGAACCAGAAGAAAAATTTAACAGCCATTGTATTCCATATTTCATCATCAAATGTGTTTAGATTAATAGATATAGGGATGTAAGAATGATCAAATAATTAAACATTGACACTTTCAACAAACCTTAATTTTTTTAACTCTTCCAAATGCATCTTGTATTTAAGTCGCTCTTCTAAAAAAATGATAAGGGTTAAGGATACAGAAAACACGAGGTCCTGATTTTCATTCCTGGTACCCTTCCAATTAATTAATGAATTAATTAATTATTCTTCTTTTAAGTTCTTATACTAGGGAGACTATATGAAATTTGCATACGTAGGCCCGGTTTATTTCATTTATGAGTATATGTTCAAAATATTCTTATATTTGTACTCTTCTAGTTTATCATTTTTATAGCTGAGTAATGTTTAATTGTATGAAATTACCACATCTTTTTCAACCATTCTTCAGATGATGGGAAAAAATGCAAATCTTGTACCGTCAGATTTTTTCAGTGACGACACACTCTTGTCAAGTCTTGCCTGGTAATGCGCTTTCCTTTCAACAGAACTTAGGAGGCAATAATTTCTTTCTTCCATTGTGACACTAGAAGCTCGGTCTTAAAACTGCCATCGCTCAGGAACCTCTATTTGTATAATAATCTTGTACTTAAAAGTGAGAATTTAAATTTGTATATATTTGGTATAATTTTAAAAAATTTAAAATGCATATGATAAAAATAAGGCTGGCTTCATACTATAACTTGGTGATATTTGCATAGAACAATATACAAATGTCTGATTTTTGAAAAATATTCCAAAGTCAGTTTTGTGAATGCACTAAAAATTCTTTGGTTCATCAAGAAGTAGATTAAAAACAGACAAAGAAACAAAGAGCACGGTTATGATAGACTTCTTCCTTTGGAAGGAATTCAATGCTTCTTTGGACAGAGAAAACTCAGACAGACCATAGTTGATAAAGGCATTAGGGAGCTGTAGAAAGTAATGACACTGAAGTGGCTCGTGTTCTAGAGTGGGTAGAAACAGAGATAAACTGAGACATCTACTTTTCCTCTGCCCATATTTGCTCTTTATAGACAAAATTGGCTGAGAGTATTTCTTTCCACACATAAAAATTACACAGGGCTTAGAGGGGAATGGAGGAACTACCAGAGATGTTGGCTGTTAGGTGCGTGTTGCTTGCTAGGACACTGTCAATTTGTGAAGCTGTGTGGGTGAGAGTAGAAATTAGGAGCTGAGTGAAATTTGTAACAATTTTTTGGTTTTGTTCCAAAGAGTACAGACAGCACCCATCATAGGGAGAGCTCCAAAGCTTTAAGGTGAATGGAAAATGAATAAATCAGAGTAAGAATAAACTTGCAAAGGTACAGTCCAGCCTTTAGTTAACTCACATTGTGTTTGGTAAGGTGATCTTTCCTCAATTTATATATTGAGAAGAAAAAAGAATAAACTCTTTGGGAAAATGAACCTTAAAAATTATTTGTAAAAATGATTATCATTTATACATTACATATAAAATTTGGTAATATAGTATGTATACACATCTTCAAATAAATTATCAAATAAAAATGCTTGAAAAAGTGAAATCAAGAAATCTGTGCATTCATTTATGTGTTTAATGATTGACTAGACAGTAAAATACAAAAATGAATCAATGGCAAAGAGAAGATACTCAAATTTAAAGAAGGGGTAAAATAGCATCATAAGAAATTATTAAAATTACTAGTGAACATGTTTGTGTAAAGTTCCAGAGCTCAGAGGAGTGAATGGGACAGAACCACAGTACATGAAGAAAGCACAGCTGCTAATTGTGCCTCGATGTTTCCTCAAACTCGCATGCAGACATGGCTGGGGTTCTTTCAGTGGTGGCTGGATCTAGAGTGTGATATCTAGCTGTGATGATTCATGGTGCAATGTCAGAATCAAGGAAACTAGGATTAAGGATGTGAGTGCTACCATGTTCAGTAGCTTGGATAAGACATAAGGGATAGAAAGAGCTGTGGTCATTCCTTGCTTGGTTGGCTTTTCTACCTTCTGCCTGACATGAACTTGTCTTCTCTGTGATGATATATATTTTCCATGACAATCAGTCCTGGAGCCAGCCAAATATGGATTGAAACCATCACAAACTGTGAGCTAATTAAATCTTTCTTCATTTAACTTTGGGTATTGAATATTTCTCAACAGTGACAAATGTAATTAAGCCAGAACTTAGTGGCAAAGGGGTGGGGTGGAATTGGTGGAGTGACTATACCAGCCCATAGTTTTGGAGACTTTAGAGATGGCTTAATGGAAGAGGATGAGTAAGGAAAGATTTGGAGCTGTTGGTTGAAAAGGTAGAGCTGAAACACTTGAGACTGCACTTATGGGAGATTCTGGACAGAGCTCAGAAGACAAGAAGACTGACAGAAATGCTGCTGGACAAGACCGCACTTGGGAGGTTTCTGCTGGGAAGAAGTAAATTGGCCATTGAACTCCTGACAATTTGTACTATGCCTTGGTAGGAAGTTTGTATGCTTGTGTCCAGAGACTTGGCCTGAGACAGATTAACGGAATTCGACTAATTAATCCAACACCTTTAAGTCACTCTAATGTTGAAGTAGTGGTATGGTCACTGTTTGGGGTTTTTAGTCAGATTTATGCCGAGAATCAAGAGCAAAAAGCCAACCAGACTGATGTAAAACATTTTGAGTTTGGCCAGAAAGGAAGTCCCAGTAAAAAATATGGACTCCAAAGCTAGGGCAAAGGAGATCTTGATTGCTGAGAAAGAAGAGTAGAGTGGAAAAGGTGGCCTGAAGGCATCACAAGACAGCAGGACTCCACCCTTTGAAACCTCAAAGTTGTAAAAGTGAAAGTCTATGCTGTTAGGAAAGAGCCCCAGAGTCCCAAGTTTTAGAATGATGGTGACTTAAGGAGGTTGTTCCTTGGGATTTGGTTTATAAACACTGGAACCCTACAGCCAACTGAGAAGGAGCCTGGATACTGCTCCAGCTCACAGCAGACCTTGATGTCAGCCATGTTATGTTGGTTTTAGACACCTCAGAACTCTTGTAGAATGAAAGAGTTACGGGATCAGGAAGGGTTAACTCAGGTACCAGAAAAAGACCTGGGAGGCCAGGCAGTGTGCCCCTGAAATGGTAGTGTGGGAAGCGGTGAGTATGAAGCTGAAGATGATGTAGAGATCTTAGAAGCTAGAAGATCTGGTGAGTATCATGGATTATCTGGGGAAAAATAGCACAGAGAGATAAGAAGAAGCTTAAAAGAGAATCTGTGAGAGCTATAGTAGCCACCCCGATTGGGGTAGGGCTGGAGCCACCCAAGCCCTGCGGAGTTGATAACTTGCCACGCATTGCAAGGGAGGCTGGACATGGAATTATAGGACTCCAGTTTACCTTGTTGCGTTTTGGTCTTCCTTCGTTCCTATTCCTTGCTATTCCCATTTATACCTTTTGGAATGGAAATGCCTATCTTGAGCATTAACATGTAACTCAATATAAAAGTGTTTATCAACTTTCATTTCACTTTCATTTTAATATCTTGTACGTAAGAATTTGCTGTAAATCTCAGAGGAAACTTTGGATTTGGACCTTTTGTCAATGCTGAAACTGTTAGTACTTTGGGAACTCTTAGAGATGGACTAAATGAATTTAGCATAGAAGAATGTGTGTGAGTCCTTGGAGAAGGGGCCAGGGCTGAAATGTGATGGCTTATGTCTAGACGTGCTCCCAACCACCATGCAGTCAGAGATACAGCTTTTTCAGATTTGCGTGGATCTAGAGCGTGTGGTGATGGGATTAATTTGTGATGCAGTGCTAGGGTCTAGGGCCCTAGGATTAAGGGTGTGAATGCTATCTGCCCTGAGTAGCCCAGATAAGATTTAAGGGAGAGAAAATGTTGTGGTCATCTTCTGCCCTGTTAACTTCTGCCTACCATGAATTCTTTTTCTACAGCTGTGCCTTAGCCACATGGACTGAAATCACTATGACCTGTGACTTAAACAAATCTTTTCTCCTTTAACTTTGGGTGCTAAATGCATTGTCTCATCAGGAAAAAGGCACCTAAAAGAGTGGTCGTCCAACAATTTTGTTTAAGACACTCCAAATTCCAAGTAAGAAAGAGAAAATGGCATCTTATGACAGTGAACCGCCCTCCCCACAAAAAAAAATTGGTGCTGAAAACTGAAAACAAAATGATTTCATAAAGAACTTCTATAGAACATGTTGAAGGCCCATTAAAAAAAAAAAGTTTGAGCCTTTTTTTTAGTAAATGGATGCAACTAGAGAGCATACTCTTAGGTGAAATGAGTAAGACCCACATATGCAAACATTGTATTACCTCTTTAGTGTGAGAATCTGAAAGAGAAAAATGGAATCTGAAGGGTACAATAGACACTGGTAAAAGGAAATGAATTTATTCAAAAGGAAAGAATTACTAAGTTGAGGAGGACGGGACAAGTACTAGGAGAACGACTTTATCTATGTATATAAGCAGGATGTTTTGGACAAATGTACTGTGCATTTCTGCTTGTCTGTGGAAAGAAGCAGTTAATGCTTTAATTTATTTCATTTCCTTTTGTACTTTTTTCTTCTTAATTTCTTATACATTTCTTTATTCCAATTTTACCTGTATATATCTGGTGATATGAATAACTGGTTGCCAACACAATCTATTACAACAAATGCTGTGAAATTCATATTACTTTGCTAAGTGAAAATCTGTATCATTTGTAAATTTGTTGTTTTAACTCTAATTTGCACTCTTTAAAAAGTAAAATAATTTTAAAAGTTAGCAATACAATTGAATTGACTAGTTACTAATATTGAAAATCATGTCAGTGAGCATCATATCTTTGATGTGTTGAAAGAAAACACATGCAAGGCAGGAAAACATTCTTCCAAGTCTGATAAAATAAAAGATATTTTCATGGGAAAATTTAAGAAAATATAAAATAAGAATGTTGAAAATATGCCAGTGTAAGTCATAGACAAAAAATGCTGCTATATAAGTGAAACAAATGAATAAGAGGACAAATCTTTTCATTCAACAAATAGAGACTAACAGAAATGAAACAAATTGGAATAAATCTTGAGATACCTTTAAAAAATGGAGTAGAGAGCTTAGAAAATTATTTGAACTTTTCAGTATTTCCAGCTTATCTAGCTTGTTCTGTTCACTGTATCAATCTGTGTGTGTATGTGTGTGTGTAGAATTTCCCATATAAGGGCTATGTTTTATTAAAATTAAAATAAACTTATAAGGAAATAAAAATACAAATATTTTCAGATAAACAAACTGTAGATAATTCAATGCCAATAGATATGCACTAAGCAAATTTACAGAGTACATTTTATAAAGTAATGTTTTCCAAATTTGTCAGAACATGCTTTATCCTACAACATGGCCTTGCTACTACTTCATTTCATTTTTGGCAGGAATGTACAGCAGCCAGTATGATCACATGTGGACGGCAGGAGGAAAACTTGTTTCTGCACTTTGGGAATCTTAATGGAACATTTAATGACACTACCTTTACAGGGCTGCCTTGGCTCATGAACACTATATTTTTCATTGTTTGTCTGAAACAGAGTCTTGCTATATAGACCAGGTTGGTCTTGAACTGACCTGAAATCCTCCTACCTCAGCCTTCCCAGTACCGGGATTACAGGCATGCAGCATATGCACCCATCTATGAACCCTTATGTTTGAGAACGATTTGGTTTATGAACATTTTGCAAAGTTTTCTTTTTGTTTGCAAATTCAGCATTAGACAATGAACACAATGGTGGTAATGCTTCCCAAAGAAACACAAATATGGCCATCTTTTCTCAAATTGTAGAATGAATTAAATTACTTAGATGAAATATCAGTGCCTACTGTGACTATATAGCAGTGGAAATACGTTTGCACAAATACATAAAGAGATCAGGAATATAGACTACTTTTATTTATAATAATAGAATATGTAAAGGACTCCAAACATTGGTCAATGTTAGAGTAGATCAAGGTCATAAAACTTTTCAAGCAAGAAATAGTACAGACAGTGTGAGGTATGTAGGCTCTATAATATATTTTTATTTTCCTTTTTTGTGATTAATACTACCTTTAAAATATAATAAATAGCTTTAAATCAGAAGCCATATGCAAAAATATACCAAGAAGTCAGATTTATTTCATAGAACATACTTTTAATGCTGTGAAATGGAAAAATAAATTGTGATATATTCATACCAGAAAATAACTGTAGAGCAGAAGTGGAGGAACTTTTCTTCAAAGGGGTCAGGCAGCAGATATCATAGGCTTTGTGTGACATATTGTCACCTTCATTCCGCTGTGTCACTGATGGACAAATGTAGCTGTAGACAACAGGTAGAAAGAATGAATAGAGCTATGATTCACCAGAACCGTCCTTGCGAAGTCAGACCTATTCAAGGGTTGAAGTTTGCAGAAGCATGCTGGGGAACAGTGGAAATGAATAGACAAAATAGAAATCCCCTCAAAAACTCACTATTGCACAAAACAGAGAAGCAAAAACAATGTACACATTACACATGACTGGGGAGGTTGAAGACAAGAGGATCACTAAGTCTAAGCTGCAAAATGAGACCCTGTACCAAATACATAAATGAAAGAAGGAGGAGAAGATGGAGAAGGAGGAGGAGGAGGAAGAGTTGAAGAAGAAAAGGAAGAGGAAGAGGAAGGAGGAGGAGGGGAAGTGGAAGAGGAAGAAGAAGAAGAAGAAGAAGAAGAAGAAGAAGAAGAAGAAGAAGAAGAAGAAGAAGAAGAAGAAGAAGAAGAAGAAGAAGAAGAAGAAGAGAGAGAACACTGACATTACAGAACTGCATGTCAGGTGGGATTTCAGAAATCAGTGAAAACATGCTGCTGGCAATTTACATTGATTCATTTACTTAGACTGTGTAGAGGGTTAGCTCTCTGCCTCGGGCACAGTACCAGGCTCTGAGGAGGATCTGATGAGATGTGCTGCCATTCCTGACCTGATGGGCTCAGGATTAGGTGGAGGGATCACAGTCAATCAGCCATACAGCAAAGTTAAGTTATGGCTGCAGAAAGCATGAAATAGAGAAAAAGCAAGGCAAATCTTTTTAGAGCAATTATCAAACAGAGTTAAGACTGTATTTCAGTATGATTGCCAGAGTAGCACCTTCAAATCTGTGGTTATGATTTGCAGGTATCCTCTCACTTTGTATGGGAAACACATTTAGACTACACTTGACTTGGTCATTTCTGTGTACAACGTTTACATATTCTTATAAATACAAATACAATATACATTCAACTTAGTGTAAGAAGCCATTCTGTATAAACATAGCCGTAATACTTTAGGAACTAATCAGATAAACAAACACAGATAATGTTAAGATTTAATTTTGTTATACAGAAGAACTTTGCATACAGCCTGACTTTTTTGGAGCCAGCTGGCCTCTCACTCACAGAAATCCTCCTGCCTCTGCCTCTGGAGGCCTAGAATTATAGCAGCAGACTTATTTTTATAACAATTACTAGTGGTATAAAATTTTCACTTTAACTAGTCATTTGCTTCTAACTAATCATTTACTCTATGACATATGGGAGATAATCATTAATATTTTCTAATAAGTGAATAAATGCATAAAATTCCCTTGTGTATAAGGAAGTGTGAGTTGCTGGGCATTACTTCTTAACACTCCTCAACAAGGAAAGAAAGGTAACAAGGGCTCATACTGAAATATCAAATTCTGTAAAGGTGGTTCTGTAAAGTTTTGTTTCTTAGTTTGCTGTTTAGTTTAAGGCAACACAAGATAATTTCTTACAGAAAGCAGCAAAAGCACTGAAAAAGAAATTTTGAATTTCTTAGCATTTGAATGTCTTAGCATTTGAATAAGTCTTTGATCATAAGCAAGTATTCAAATAGCAGATTCATGAGGAAAGGATATTTCAAAACAGAAAACATTTTAGAACTGAAAAAAATAGGGGCTAAGCAATAAATAAATAAATAGCCAATGGACTGTGGTGGGCTGCAGGGGCTGAGAAGCTGATGGGATCAGAGGCACCAGGACAGCTGCCCAGCAGGGAGTGACAGGGCAGATGGAAAGCGACTGAGAACCATTGAAAATTGTGGTCAGGGTTTAAAAGGCCTTCGTAGCCATTCTTTAATTCCTTTAACATCGAGGCCTTTGCATTCTCATATCTGTGAACACAGTGGGACTTCCTGTTAAAACCCTAAAGAACTCTTACTTTTTGTAATGTTTTCATGTCATACATATAGATTTGGCACAGGGTCTCACTACGCAGCTCGGACTCGTAGTGATCCTCCTGATTTCAGCCTCCCTCATGCTGGGATTACAGACATGAGCCACCATGCCCAAAAGGTCTCTGATTCATCACACCAGGTGATGAGAACCGCACAGCACGTGGTACCCAGGATAGAAACCCAGTCCCTGCACTTTCCTAAGCAGGCGCTTAGTCTGTTGAGCTGTCTTGCTGGCCCTTGTTACGTTTTAAATGTTTGAAATTGTAATGGAAAACATTTCAAATATTAATCTACTTCAAAGTAACACCTTTAACATAAATTCCATGTTTATAAAACCAGACCCTTTCCCAAACAAACAAGTATAGAATAGTGAGAGCAGCATTATTTTTTCTTTTTGCAAATTTAAAGTATGCTTTAATTGGAGATCCTTGAATGTATGTTACTGGTTATGGATCTAACCTATCATTTTGTGCTTGTGTGACTGAGAATACACAGAAAGTCTACTCTCACACTCAGAAGTAGTTAGAGAAGCGAAAACTTTCAGTGACATTTTCAGATAGTTGTAGTTCTCTTTTTTTTTTTTTTTTGTTGTTGTTGTTGTTTGTTTGTTTTTTGAACTAGGAGTCAAACTCACAAACTCCCATTTATCAGGCAGGGGCTGTGCCAATGAGCTGTATCGCCAGTGACTGGAGCTATTCTTACTTGATACTAATTCAAAGCTTGTAGAAGGCAATTTAAGTGTTAATGGAACAGTTAACTCTAAAATTATTTCAGTGTTTTGAATGATGTTACACTAGATTTCATTAGTCTTTTGAATGGAATTTTGAATGCATCTTTTTTTCTATGCATTGTTTTATAATCCCTTGCATTACATTAGAAAATATTGGTTCATTTAGTAATATGGTTCTTCCATATTTTGACACATTTTATTAGACTCCATTAATACATCATATTTGATAATACCAACATCAATATTCTCAAAAAATATCTGACTTGGGATGCTGTCAGCATCATAGGAGTAGATGTAATTTTACTAAAATTACAATATTTACTTGAGAGCTTACATTTTATTATTGGCCACAAACACTAAAGTTTCTTTTCCTGGAGGCAACAGGCTCATTATGTTTATTTTTGAAAAGAATCTCAAATATAGAAGCCTGAAGAAGTATAATTTGTCAATATTCTTCCAAATAAAAAAGATCCTCTCTTTCAAGGACCTAGGTATTTCAGTATAAAAAAGAAGAAATGAATGCTAAATAATGACTAGTTTAGTATTAATATCTGAGTTGTATTTTAAATATTTACTGTCCTATCAAGAGTATTCTTTAATGGAAATAGATTTTCCTTTTAACCAGAAGCACACACTTGTTAGCAATGGTCTGAATTTACTCCAGCTTGAGCACTGCAGCGATTCACATTGATGAATGTTCATTTTGGTTTCAGTCTATGCAGAAGGAAAATACTTTATGAAATGTTTTTGACTCTGTGAACTCTGGCTATACCTTCAAGGGTCCACAAGCTGTAGCATGGGCAATACTATGGCATAAGGCCCAAGGAAGGCACGCAGTTGTTGTTTGGCTGTAATTCTGAGATGTGCTGGAAGGTATACAGTGAGAACCTGGAATTGGTATAGAAGAAAGAAATTTGTAACTCTTTCGTGGACTTTGATGTCCCAGTCATTTATAACAGAACTCAACTTGATTTTCCTTTTCTGACTCTTGGTAGATTTTCCTACTCTGATTTTTTTTCCTGTGTACAAAAGACCATATAGTACAATAAAATATCATTTATTTTGCTTCCTGTTGACCTCAGATACTAATCTTGTGCACTGGCTAAGTACCTTGTCTACAATATACTCTCCATATCCAGGGCATGACTTTAAGATTGACACATCTAAACTAGCAACTGAGTGTTCCTTGTTCTCATGTCATAGAAAATGTCATCAAGTGACAACTGAACTCAAAACACTAAATTTATTTCTTTATGGTGTAGTGGACCATTATCAGCAACAAAATAATTGGGGGAAAAGCAGGTGGCAAAAGTGCTCTCAAGAGTGTGATACAAAGTTTGAGATGATGGGGCTGGGGAGACAGCTCAGTAGAATAAGCACTTGCCTGACAAGCACTAGGGCCTGAGTTCTATTTCCGGTTCTGTAAAAAAAAAAAAATCAAAGTGAAGCGAAAATCAAGCACATCTACATTTTCAAAGCTTTAAGTATAATTCTAATATGATTATTCATTTTTATTTCAAGTATTCTAGCACCACGGTATACATCCAGCTCTGGTGTAGAGCTTAAGAGTTAGAAAGCCTCGCATCTGACTGTTGCTTAAGTTAAAACTATTTCCTTTCTTTAATCTACATAGAAGAAAATCATAATCTTCCTTACTATGAATAGATTTTCAAATCATTCATTTTTAACAAAATGTGTCATATTAGAACAATTAAAAACAGCTATTGTGTTTATATATTATTTTTATTTTAAGGTATGAAACTACTCTTCATTTTTTTCAAACCTTGCAACCTTATAACTTTAAAAACTGAGAACCTTGCCACTTAAAAATTGGAAATTTTTACTAGATACCCTACCACAAAAAATAAATTAATAAGAGGAAAATCATTAAAATTTATTTAACCAAAATTTCATATGACAAAGAGGCTGTCAGAGCACCTGCATGGCAAGCACATGGACCCAGATTCAGTGCCTGGTACCATATGCCATGCCACATGCAGAACACTGGGCATCCCTTGCCAGCCCAGAAATGGGACATGGTGGCACATGCCTACAATTCCAGCCCTAGGAAGCCTGAGACAGGAGGATTGCTGCATAGAAAGACCCTGTAGGAAGGAAGAAAGGAAGGAAGGAAGGAAGGAAGGAAAGAAGGAAGGAAGGAAAAGGAAAGGAAAGAGAGAGAGAAAGAAAGAAAGAAAGAAAGAAAGAAAGAAAGAAAGAAAGAAAGAAAGAAAGAAAGAAAGAAAGAAAGAAAGAAAGAAAGAAAAGAAAATGAAGATTCAAAGATTCAGGAAAAACTGCTTTTTCTCTTATTCATTTTGATGAAAAAGGGACATTTACACATAAATACGATTAGTATAAAAGGGTGTTATCTGCTACGGGAACAATCTAGAAAGTGGACAGCTGGTCTGTCCGTATTTTTCTCAGCCTTAAGGTATAGAGAAACACTGAGCATAAATAAGAATCTTAGTAACAACTTCAAGAAAAGTAGATAGAGGAATTCCTTTATGAAACTCAAAGAAATGTTAGGAAGGTGAAAGGGACTGTTTGTTGTTCTTCAGTTGCCAGGGTGACCCCACTTGGGGGCAGCCTGTGCACTAATATTTCTGAACTAACTATCTATGTGACATGGTCAGCAAAACACACAGACGTGTGAGCAGCTCCTGATGCTGGCAGAAAACGACTGCATAAGAGGAGTATTCCAGCACTGACTGCACAAGGTCATCCTGATTTCAGCACAGTACTTAAGGAGATTTGTGATGTTAGCTGTCGCTAAGATCGAATATAGAGTGACATCTTTAAAAGATCACCAATCCTTATTCTATGTCAAATAGAATTTAATGGTGTCACTTTGTTGTTGAGATAATGATTTTTTTTTTTTTTTTTTTTTTTACTTAAGACCTGGGCAATGTAGAATATTGGGTATAGTAAAAAAAAAAGAAAGTAAATTTAACATTATTACCTATTGAGTCAATTATCAAAATGAATTTCAACCCCGCCCTACTGATGAGATTACCATCCAGTAATAATTTCTTTCTCCAAAAATGTCCCTTTAATGGAATCTTAAAGATTTTAAATAAAAAGCAGAATGAAGTAATTTAATTTAATAGGTGGTTTGAATTTGCCTCAAATTAGATGTTTGTAATGATAGGCTGCGATAGCTTAGATTTGGCAAACAAAATATTATGTTCTATGCCACAGCCAAAGGAAATGAGATGGCCAAACCCAGAACCTATGGGGTAGTGTGCCATTGTCACAAGAAACATGGCTGGGCCCAGGGCAGCTGGCAAGGATATTCAATCCTCTTATGAGGAAGCAGTATATATAGTTAGAAATAACGGTAGGAGCCATGATGATCTTTGCCTTTATTGGCTTGCATTCTGCTTGCCAAATCCACCCACTCTTTGATTTATCTGACTGGGGGATTGAAATTGAAGCCTAGGATTTCATAATCCCTGTATTGGTTTCTCTTCCATCAGGAATAAGTGAAACAGGAAATTTAAAAATTAGCTTCCTTGCACTTATAAAGCATGCAATGGGAAACAGAATATGATAAATACAATAAAAGCCATGGCATGAAGGGTGTACACAGGAAAAATGAGAGGGGAGGCACACAGCACACTGGCTAGTACTCCTGAAATCTGTGGCCAAATGTCATGAAGGACTTCTTTGCTCAGGGTAGGACAACATTCCTGGAGTAAGTCTTCATCTATTTCTCGACAGTAATTTCTCCAGCATGCATCAATTTCTGCTCTGTAAACCATTTTAGAAAAAAAAATCTTACAATATATGCTATATTAAAGAAGGCAACAGGATCCTGGATTTCTTCCTTTTGACAATATTTGGAGTATGAAAGTTTATTTGCTGTCTTTCACTTCATGCTGTTGTCACTTTTGATGGTAGAAGTCTGAGATGCATTTTCTTTTAAACATCAATATTTACATCCACAGCATTGTTGCGGAAATGCCATTTTCTCCATGCTAAGTAGGAGTATGAATGAATAGTATGGTAAGTATCTGATTTTTAGAACATACTTAGTATAGTAAAAGAATTGCCATTTTTGCTTTAAAGTACTCTGCATCGTTTTGCATACCCTTACTCTATCTTTCATTTGACTTTCTGAAATTGTTGTGCAAGTCCTCTTCTGTGAGTGAGCAGTCATAGCTAACTTGATGTCCTACATAGATCCAAAACATTTACCATTCATGGTCGTTTTGACTTTGAATTTTTGGGGAAGACCCAGCAGCCGGAAAATGCTAGATCTGGTGAATAAAGTGGATGACAACAGCTTGTAAGGTTTCT